>ML430499.1:20049-32762 GCA_005239525.1 Nicotiana knightiana | reverse complement strand
AGAAGAAGAGAGCGAAAGCAATATTGTAAGAACACAAATTTAATTCCATAGCTTTTAGAAGCATTGGTTGTAAAAACACATATTTTGAATTTGCTAGTGCTTTAAAATTATGTACAATATGGACTAGAATGAGTAAACCTTAAAAATATGGGTCATTTTTTGTTATGTTGTGAAGTCATGTGTATTTTCTTGTAATTCTTTCAATTTTTAATTACCTAACACATAATTATATGTCCCCAAGATTAAAGTGTCCGGTTGGATTTGACAGTTTCTCTCCAAAAGTTCAAATTTTGTTTGGTTTGAAGACCAAACAAGTTTTTCAAAAATATCCCATAAGTTTTTTAGAAAACTAAAAAACAAAAATCTATTTTTGAATATTTTACTAGTTCAAAAATAGTTCGAACTCAATTATATTCGTAATACTTTGCAAAAGAACAATAAATTCAGTATAATTTCAAAAGTGGAGTTTAAAGAGGGTAGTGTATATGTATTCTTACCCCTACCTTGTGAAGGTAGAGAGACACCAAAGATCAGGAAGCTCCACTTTTTTTAAATAACAATGGTGTCCAGGTCAGCTTGCTCACACCTCGATTAAATTTAAGGGGTACCTGCTATCTCATGCCAACACAGGTACAAAGTAACTCTATCCACCAACGCATGGACCAATGAGACGAAATCACCTACCATTTTTGCCTCCCGTGATTTCAACGTGAGACCCCATGATTCTCAACCCACTTTATTAGTCACTATTTCGCAGTCTTAGGTGCAAGAAATTCAACTTTTGATCTAATAACATTTGCAGAAGTTAGGTGTTAGCTCCAACTGTAAAAATCTAACATAATAGAGGTTCATTCAGTAAAATTATCTGATAAAGAAAAGATGCAAGAGTCTATTTGTTAAGAAAATAAACCTTGGTCTAACTCCACTCCAGAATTAGCTTTTGACGTTACAATGACCCATGATTATATAGGACAACACATTTCCTCAACCAATTCGGGACATTCTAACACTAGTTACTTAACATTCTCTTTGATCACTTTTTTTTTTTTTGCATGGGAGATTGGGCTTTGAGCTTTTGGGTGTTGGACAAAGGCCACACTTTTTATCCATTTTCATTCCAAATTCTGCTGGATAGCTTTTTACTTCTTTCAAATTTTTCTGGATAGCTTTCCCATTCCTAAAGACAAGGTTGTTTTAACTGAAAATTTACAATGGTATAGAAAGGAAATAATACCTTGACGGAGTTATTGTAGAATCCAGTAGCAGAACCTGCAGTTCATATATTAGATACCTGAACCAAAATTTGTTTTACTACTGAATTGAGAGAATAAGGATGGGTCTGGCTTTGATACCATATGAAGGTATGAAACTTGGGCCTAACTCAATCCCAAAAGCTAGCTCAAGACGGGAGGATTGTCCATGACTAACAATTCATTCCTCAACGAATGTGGGACTCTTAACACCCACTCTAACATCAACATACTGAAATCCGCTTCATCAGAAGTTAAAAGCTCCATACAAGGAGTAACCTAAGATCAATACATTGCCTAACCTGGAAATATAGAACTGTTTCACCAGGCGACAAACAAAGACTGCTTCGCACATTGACTTAAATGTTTATCTCTGAGCCTAATAACTCCCATCTAAAAGAAATCTCGACTTTAACATAATACACCTTGTCTTCCCTAGATCTGCCATATTTTCGATCATAAAGCTGTATAATTTACAGAAAAAGAGTAGATGCGTAAATTGCTTCACATCAATCACAGATAAATGAGAGTGTTTCCTAATCTTGTGTCTCATCTTCAGTATCATGCAAAAGAACACCTCGGACTCTGGCCCTACGGTGTGCTGGTACCACACGGTTAGTCACCTTTGTAGAGGGAAGTTGTGCTGCTTGCTTATCTGGAGACTCCAGTGAGCTACTGGTGGTTGCAGAATCTGGGGCTGTTTTGTCAGTAATCTTTTGCAATTTCTGTCTTTTTGAGTACTGGCCAGTTTCATTCTTTTCCTGCTTTTCTTCTGACAAACCATTTGTCAACTCAAAGCATCGTTTTTGTTCAGCTTTAAGCAAATTATGTACATTTGTAAATTTTCTGTAGAGCTCCAAAGAAAGATTTGCCATTGCCTCAGTTGCTGCAGTATCCACAAGTTTACTAAGTGATATAGCAATTCTTGGCATCCCCTTTGCTTTTTGAGCAACCAATTTTGCATGTGCAGCACCTCCAAATTTTGACTGTCCATCCATAACAAGCTTCACATCTTCAGACTTTACGGAAGCTATAAGGTAATCTACAAAGTCAGACCAAGAGCCTCCTATACCAGTTCTGTCCCTCATATCTTCGAGCTCCTGGGCAGATTTCAAAGAGTCCCATGTATTTGAATGGAAGTCAGTGGCACAGACACGAAGAGTAGAGGGATCACTTGGCAACCCGTGAACATGAAAGAGGAAAGGCTTCAATGGGGTTTTGTGAGGTGCTGACCACTCTGCATTTACTCTCCCAAAAATTGGTTCCATTTCATCAAACCCCATTTCCAATTTCCTCTCTGAAGAAGAGAAGCTTCAAAACCAGAATGGTCAAAAAGAGAGGAGTGCCGGAGAAGAAAAAAAGAGTCAGGTGGGAAGTAGAGCTCTCATTTGCATTTACACCTAGCAAGAGACCAAGAGTAAAAGCCAATAAAATTCATATCTTCACAAAGATATAGCAGGAAAGTAGTAAACTTACTAAAACTTAAAAACAACCGGGCTTGTTTTGAAGGACACAGGGATCACATTTTTAGAATTAGAAACAAATGTATTCGCAACTTGTTTTATTGGTGCAAAAGCAGTGTATCAGTGGAACAACAACAGTTTATAGAGTTTCTGGATTTACTAGGAGGCCTGTAGGATATGGTTGCTTTGAGGTGTTCTTTGTAACTTTTCGTACCATCTCGGTACCTTATTAATGAAACCTTTACCTTATCAAAAAAAAAATCATAAGCAAAGAGAACTGATGTGAGAAATACCCAACTTTTTTTGTTAAAGAAGAAAAGATCTGACGTTTGGAAAAAGCAAACAAGGAGTGTGCAATAGTCAGTGATTTCTCAAAAAAAAGAGTAGAAGAGGAAAAATATGAGTTCCCTGCTTTTCTTTTATATACACTAAGCCCTGTTTTTAATATACATAACACTTGAATCCACTTTGCCACCTCATTGCTTAATAAAAATTCCTAAGATCTCCTATTCTAAATTGGGTAAGAACCAAAATTTCTAGTTGCTGCAACACATATTCACCCTCACCAAGTCAAAAGCAAGCATACCAATCATTCACAGGTAAATAAACACATCTTACTTAGATCCTAAATAAGCTCAGACAGGAATTCTCACCAAATTAAATGACCTGTTCAACACAACCAATTGAAGATGGGAGGAAGTTCTCTTTGATGCCTCATCTGTACTCATCGTGTTCTCAAACCACCTACATAAAAGCAACCAAGACTGAGTCAATCCCGAAGTATGACTGCCTAACCAGGAAAACAGAAACAAAACCTTATGAGGTAAGCTGTGAAACTGAATGCCCAAAAATCAAATTCACAATGGTTTGCTGACCTCAATCAACCAAGGAGTCAAGGATTACTTCACCTTTAGAGCATGATAAAAAAAGAAAGAAAGCATTGTTTCCCTTTCCCCCACTCCTCGTGTTCTCAAACATTTTCGTGCAAAAAGAAAGACAAAAGGAAGAAACCCCCAAAACAAAAGAAGGAGAATATTCTCCATACTATTGTCTATTTGTAACCGATTACTTTCAAGAAAATGGAGTAAGGGCCACAAACGGGGGGCGTGATCCACTTTTCCATCAGCATACAACCACAACCTACTCTAGCCGTCATAATCAGCCTGGTGTACGTTTTGGTTATAGCCATAAAACTGCACATTCAATAGAACACTGATTTTCATAATTCTAGACGCTATTGAAACAGCTTATTGCATCATGCAAATCTATATACATTTGGCTATATTAATCAGTGTTTTTGAAAGCGCAAAAAAGCGACAAGGTTTTTAGGGCTTGAAACAAAAAAGCGAGAAGTGAAGCACATGCTTCTGTAACGTGAAGGGAACAATTTAATTAAAAAAACAAAAAGTACCATACATACATGAATTTAGTACTACAATAATCAAATTTTAATCAAACTAACTAATTTCAACATTAAAACATAAAATAGTGCCAATATTAAGCCAATTTTCAAAGTTGAGATCCAAACTATCGATCTATTTGCGTTCGGATCACTTTGCACATTATTGTTTGAAGCGCGCAATATTCGAAGCACATTGCCTAGCCCATGAACTGGTGACCCCTCGCTCCACTCAGCTTCGTCGCTTAAGAGACGAAGCAATGACTTTTAATAACTCTGTTATTAACATCTCTCCAAATATGGAGCGTTGCTTCTTCATCTCTTTTAAGGAATAACAGTTAGGTTAAAACCCTACTAAGCAAGGTTCTTGTAATTAATTTTTTTAATTTTTAGAAAATTGATTCTTAGTACGTAAACTCAAATTACCACCGCAATTTCAAGATCACAAGGGAAGAAAACTAAGAGGAAATAATAACAAGATTATGGTCTGATTCACTAAAATTTGTGGTTTACCATTAAACTTCATTGCAAAAAAAGGGATTAGGGTTTTTGCTAACTGGACACATAAAATTGGATTATAGAGACAAAGCTCGACAGATATACAACATACCGAATTCTGCTTGAGAGGTCAACATAAGCAGCTAATTAGCCGCAGAGCAGAGGAAGAGAAAATCTCGCAGCTAAATGTCGAGCTTGCGTTCATTTGTTTTGTTTAGGCATGAATGTGCGAAAATAGCACCGGCCTGGTCAGTATTCGGATGGAAAAATAGAAAAACAATTAAGCATTTATAAAATTATTGAAAACTAGTCATTATTTCATACCGAGATAAAATTTCGATAAGAATACTCTAACTAAAATACAAAAAGTTTTAGTATAGTATATTGAATTATGGAGCTCTTGCGTGTCAACTTTCAATATATTATATTGAAACTCCAGTACATTGTGCTGGAGTCTTATATGTAAAAAAATTAGAACTCCAGCATATGGAATTTTTTCGTATTTTTAAGAGTTTTCTTATTCAAATTTTATCTTTACTTTAAAAAGTAGCTAAATTATAATTACTCTTGAAACTATGACTATTTTTAGATTATCAGTTATAATCAGGTTATTTCTGATTTTTTTGCCACGTGTGAAAGTCCGACCGTTGAAATGAGGCCCAAATATTTTTAGTTTGTGCGATATATCTTTTTTTTTTTTGGTTTTAAAAGCTAATTTATATTATAATCAAAAAGTTATACAGGGAGCTGCAGTTCTCGGGCAGAATTACAAAAAGTTTCTAGGCTAAGACTACTTGCACTATTGTGCATAGTTATACTAGTACTATTGATACTACTAGTCCTAGGGGGTGAGGAGGATGAGAAGGGTTTGTTTGGGACAGTGCTCGTAGATGGCATGTCCCACAGATTACAAAATGTGGTTGCTTGATCATATGAGGCCTCTTGTGCCATGCATTTGTTTCTTTGTGTTACATGGCCCCGTTGGTTGCGCATGAGAAGGTTGTTGATGAATGGTGGAGGGTCTGCCAAAAAAGTGATGTTACTGCCCGACAATTGCAGTCCAAAAAGTGCCAGTCTATCTGCTATCATATTTTGCTCCCTGTATATGTGGATTACTGATAGATTAAGCAGCTGACGGATCAGGAACCTACAATCATGTAGCAAGGATGAGTAGTGTACAATGTGAGTATTGAGCATGGATATTACCTGTTGGACATCCATTTGAATTTCCAAAGGAATTAGATTGTGATGGATTGCTAGTTGTAAACCACGTCGTTGGGCCATTAATTCGATATCTATGACATTGGATGCTTGATAGTTTCCCGCATAGCCCATGATCCAATCACCTTTGTGATTTCGAAAGAGTCCCCCAAAGCCTGCTTAGGAATTGTGCATATGGAAGGCCCCATCCGTATTTAAGGTGATGATACCATTGTTGGTAGTTTTCCACTTAACATACATAGGAATTGTAAGGTGTGTACATTAGTGTTAGTTAAGAAAAGATGTTCGCTGCTAGTTGAAGAATTAAGTTTGGTGATGGGAGAGTCACAGTGTGTTCAAAGCAGTTTTTGTTTCGAGTATTCCACAAATGCCATAGTGCAAAAGGAATGAGGTGGTTTAAAGGAATGTTATGCTTGTGGAACTTTCCCTTTCGTTGAATGAGATGTCTAAGTCAGATGTGGTTAGGAGTGTCGTGTGTGGTGATTGATCGTATAAGGACTAGGAGTTTAAGATTTTCCCAATAATGTGTTGCATGAACACAGTTTAATAAGATTGCCCAATTGTCTCTTCTTCCATGGGACAATGAGGGCACATTTTGGATTGAGTAATTCCTAATTTATGAAGATAATCTTTGGTAGGAAGTCGATTATGACTAGTGAGCCATAGAAAGTGTTTTATTTTTGGAGTCACTCTTAATTTCCAAATCCACTCATGATGATTAGTACCGTTAGGAGATTTTCTGAGTGCTGTATAATAAGAGTTGACGGTAAATTGACCCGTTTGTGTTAACCCCCATATTATATGATCTGTCTTAGTGTCTTAATTAGAGAAGTGAGTGTTATTAAGTTACTGGAGTATGTGACGCGGTAATTGGAAGGATATTTGTTGGTTGGGGCCAGATTGAAGTTGGAGCACATTAGCTAATGTGAGAGTGTGTTCTTTAGTATTTAACGGGCCATAAATGAGGCTTTGAATAGTCTTATTCGGAGCAATCCAATTATCCGTCCAAAATTTAACATGGGTACCCCGTGTGACATGCCATTTTAGTCCTATTTGGCATATATGCCAGCCCAACATCATATGTTTCCATAAGGTGGAGGTCCTGGGGCTTAGTGATATAGTGTTGGTAATGTATTTAGAGATTAATAAGGAGGCTCAAGGTGTGGAAGGTTTATTAAACAACCTCCAAACCGTACTTGCTAGTAATGCTTCATTAATTTTTGTCTTAGTTTTTGTATACCTAGTCCTCTATTTTGCTTAGGGGCAGCCACTGTTTTCTAATTTATGAGGTGTAGTTTTGTTTTTGTGAGGTAGAGCCCCATAAAAAAAATTGGTAGCTTTCTAGTCTATTAATGATATTAGAAGGGAGGGATATAATTTGCATTACATGATTGGGGATGATATTGAGAGAGACTTTAGATTAAAGTAGTACAACCAGCCATTGTAAGGTGGTTTGTTTTCCAACCCGCTAACCTATTTTTGAAGTTATCTAATATGAATTGGTAGTCCCTTTTTGTTGGTCTAGAGGTAAGGAAATAGTGTAGTCAACATCATTGTTTATTTGTCTAGACAATATTTTCATAAATAAGATAAATAGATAAGGGGAGAGTGGATCACCTTGCTGTATACCACGTGATGGGGGGAAGAAGTTAGTTGGTGATCGATTGAAAAGTATAGAGATGAAAGTTGTTGACACACATGACATAATGAGGGATATGAGTTGAGGAGGGAAATTAAAGAATGTTAAGGATCTTCTTATAGCTCCATTCCATTCTATCAAAAGCTTTTTCTAGGTCTAATTTTTAGAAGCATCTTGGGGCACTTTGATTTAGAGTGTCAAAAATAAGTGAGTAATTCTTCTACAATGATGGCATTATCTGCTTCCCTTTTATTTGTTTGGAAAGCAGATTGAGCAGAGCTGATTAATTTATGAAGAAAAAGCTTGATACGGGTAACGATAATTTTGTTTATGATTTTGTTTATGATTTTGTACAAAGTGTTACATTAACTAATGGGTGTAAATTGAGTCATAGAGGAGGGACTCTTGACTTTTGGAATCAAGCATATGTAAGTTGCGTTTACTTCCTCTGGTATAGAATTCTGGTGGAATATGGTTTTACAGAAAGTGTTTAAAGATTATTTTATTTGAGGCCAGAATTTTTGATAAAAAAAGTAGGTGGAGTCCACCAAACCCGGGCGCTTTGCGAGGTTGAAAGGAGTGGAATGCTTGGTTTATTTCAAAGTCAGTTAGAGGTTGTGATAGCATATCGGCTTCAGATTGTGTGAGAGCATTATAATAATTTGTAGGATAATTTTTATAAGAAGTTACATGCGTCGTGGTGTAGAAATCTTGGTAGTAATTTATAGCAAGGTGCCGTAGTGAGTCGATGTCCGTAATCCAGTTACCTGAATAATCTTTTAAAGCAATTATTTTGTTACGGCATCTTCATTTTAAGGTATATAGGTGAAAAATCTCGTGTTTGCATCTCCCTCATTAAGCCAGTGGACACGTGATTTTAATTTCCAAAACTCCTCTTCAAGAGTGATTATTTGGCTATACTGGGCAATTAGATCATGTTCTAGGTTTTGAAGGAAATTGCTAGTAGGGTAGTGACTAGATTTTTGTATTCCTGCCAGTCTAGCGTTGAGTTTGTTTTTCTTGTGAAATTATTCCCAAAAGAATGAGAGTTACAGTATTTTATTAAAGAAGTAAAATCAGTGATAGTTATTAGTATAGGAGAATTAGGGTGCCATATTTTATTAACTAAGATAGGAAATTCAGGATGTGATAGCCACATAGTTTCGAATCTAAATAGAGTACTTTTTTTGTGAATGTGTTTATCAAGGGATAATAGTAACAGACAGTGGTCGGAATGAGTTCTAGGCAAGTGGTGTACATGAGCTTCAGGGTCAAGATCCAGCCATGCATAATTTGCAACTATACGATCTAGTCGTTCTAATATCATAACTCCTCTTTTTCTTTTATTAGTCCAAGTATATTTACTACCCGAAAAACCTAGGTCAATTAGGTTATAGTAGTTGAAACACTCCAACATTAAGTCTGCCCTAGTGTTATTTAACGAACATCCCCCAAATTTTTTCATGCGAGTATAAAATGTTGTTAAAGTCGCCCCCACTAGCCAGGGACCTTTGTATGTGTCAGCTATATGTTTTAGGTTTTGCCATAAAAAATTTCTAGAGGCAAGAACATTACGTGCATATATGGCGGTAAATAAAAAAGGTGTTCCATGTGGACATACCTGGATCATGCAATGAATTTCCTTGTTGGTGACAACATTCTCAGTGACTTGAGCTACCTGATCATTCCAAAGCACCACAATGCCTCCTGCTTGGCCTTTAGCAGGTGTTTGAGAGAGATGAGAAAAGGAGAAATCGTCCTTAATGGATTGGTGGTCTTGAATATGTGTTTCTAGGAGCACTACTAAGCGTGGTTGGTAATAATTGAGCATAGAACAAAAAGTCCTTCTAAAATCCGGTGACTGTGCACCTCTACAATTCCGGATTATAAAATTCATGGATTTAGTGCGTGGAGGTGTGGCAGTGGATTTATGGGTTGCTCCTCCTGAGTTTGGTTCTCTGGGGTCATTTGTTGTGTTGTCCCCCTGAGAGTTGGTGTGATTACCACCGCAAACTTGTCCGTTTCTGGGTTCACTGGAGGCCTCAACTTGATCAGGCATTTGATCACTTCTGGTGGGCAATTGAGAAGAATATTTTTTGCGTATTGCTCATTGAGGACGGAGATATGGCATGCACCTAGCCATACTGGTTCCGTTTGAGTCTCCCTCATTTCTTCCGTTATTGTTGCTAGCTCTTGAGGGTTTAACACTTTTGCTTCTTCTGGAGTTGGTGGTTGAGGACTCATTGAGGTGGAGGGTATTAGTGACTCGAAGGGGCTCATTGGGACAGTGGGATAGAGTTGGGGATGTGGATGTATTCGTGTAGCCATGGGATTTGGGACTGAGCTTGCGGGTAAAATGGGAGGTCTGGTAGGGATTGTAGTGTTGTTGGTATTGCGGAAACGGGTTCCACCAAGAGTTGATGACTTGTATTGGCATGGTCGTCCATTTGTACTGGCCATGAGAGTTCATTGCTACTATTATGCCCTCCGTTACTATATGGGCTAGATCTTGGGGATTTTGGAGACGGACTATGATCTCTTGATTGCTGACAATCATGGAGAAAGTCAGTGCATGATTCTGGAGTCCAATCTCCAACCATAATTGTGGAGGTTGGAAGAGGTTGGGATCTTGTGAAATGTATATCAGTCGGTAGTGGGGTGGAGGTGGTGTGTTGTGAGGCATGTTTTCTGGATGAAGGAAGTGGATGTTTAGAGGTCTGAAGGGAACTAGAGAGGGACGATGGTTTTGGGTTCTCAGTGGAAAGTGTGGAGTTGAGCGACTCTGCATGGTTATATGTTGTTGTAGGGAGGATGTAATTATCAGAAGTTTGTGAGGGAAGTGGAGTTAGAAATGATTGGGAAGTATTAGTAGTAGTGGTGTGATTGGTTATGTGAGGCGGTGCTGATGGATTGGGTTGGGAAATATCGTATGGCGTGGGCTGCTCATGTGGGATGGGTTGTAGAGTATTGATCTGCATGGATATTTGAGTGGCGTGTTTATTTGGTGAGGTGGACTGGTACGTATTGGAGAAGGGGTCATAGTGGTTGAGTGTATTGTGGGGTGGGCTTGTAGTAGATGGTTGTGTGTGCATGATAGGTTTCTTCTCATTGGGTGTTAGGGGTGGTGGAGATGGCGTAGCAATGGGACAAGGAGGATGAGTGTCACTAGGTTTACTGTCTACCCTAGGTTTGAGTGAATTAAGGTAATTATGATATTTGTTGTGTGGAAGTCGGTCGAGTGGTGTTATGGGCCTTTAGGTCGACCCGATTTGTGTGTGCAATTGTTGTAGTTGGGCCACCACTTCTCGTATTGGGCTGGTAGTTGTATCTTCTAGGTTAGAGAGTAATTGAGGGTCAACTATGTTGTTAGAGTTAATTAAGTTTTCAAAGCTATTTTTTAGTGTTAGTAAATTATTATCAAGTCATTTATTAGGCTTAACTGTAATTACTGTTGTAGTAAGGTTTGTAGGGTGCGTACCTGTGTCCTTGCCATTGATCCAGTGCTTGGAGTTAGAGGTGTGATTTGCAGTGTTGTGTGTTGCATGTGGTGCTTCCTGTAGGCGTAGTTTCGAACTAGGTTACTTTTTTTGAAAAGTGACCGTCTTCCATTTCGTACTTTGTGGTGGTGGATATGTTGTATCTCTTACATCTTTAGAAGGGGTGGTAGTCAACGTTGTGGACAATGGTGGTGTAGTGATCTTCATAGGGCAGTGTAGTGTAATGTGGCCAAGTCGCCCACAGTTAACACATAGCATATTGAGACCTACGTATAGAATTTGTTAGCGATGATGCCCTATAAAGACATGGGGCTTGAGTGGTTGTTCTAGAGGAACTTCGATACATATTCTCGCATATCGTCCCCTTAATGATGAGGATGTGCATGTATCAACGTTTAGTAGCTTACCTAGTTTATTTCCTACTTGATTTAAGACATGAATATCATAGAATTCAGTGGGCAGTTCTGGTAGTCTAGACCAAATGGATGTGTATGTGAGTTTGGAGTTAGATGCTAAGAACTTAGGTTCCCATCTTCTAACTGACAGGAAATGGCCTAACACAAACCATGGCCCTCGTGGAGAGCTTTTGTCATATTTTCTTCTCATTGGTACTTAATGAGGAAGAAGTCATTGCCTAAATCAATAAGGGTCAGTGACTCCGTTGGTTTCCATAATTGTTGTAATTTTGCTTGAGGGTTAGATGCCCCGCTTTCCTACCGAAGACCTTAATTATGATGGAATATATCCAAGGGGAGTAAAGTCTAGTTTTGTCTTCAGTGGATAGTGGTATGAAATTGTCTGTAGTATGTGTTGCTAAGGTTTCTTCAGACATGTCAATATGGTATTGGGTAGCATTGATTGTTGGAATTGAGGCATCAGTACGGTGGACTAATGTTTGGAGGAAGGAAGGTCTGTGTTTCCGGCTGTTGATTGGTTCGTCGATATTCATTGACTATGAATCCGGGGGATCTGTGTTGGGAATTGAAGAACCGTCGATCATTGTGCTTGAATGCATGTCGCGCCCCCTCTTTCCTCGCGGAGATCGGGTTTATGACATTCGGTTGGGAACACTCTTTGCTTTTGGGAAAGGGGTTTGTGTTTTTGAGAATCGCCACCTAACAATTTTTAAAAGGTGCGTTAGGACACCAAAGGGGTTCATTTACAACTACGCTGTTAACCAGAGATAGGGTAAAGGCTTGAAATTATCCTAAGGGGAAGGTGTTAGGCACCCCTCAGGACCACCCTAATTTTCTGCCAACCAACCAGGATAGAAAGGGGTATAACCGACATGATATCTATCTGGCTCGATGGTGTCCTTCTCCATTACAATCTTCCAGTGCCACATGTGCTAGGCTTGGCACTTGTGAGGACTATCGTCATTTTGGAAGTCAGATCGAAGATGGTTCATCTTGTCGACCCTGGGTATGACTTGCTCCTTACCCGCTTGCCTCATAACTCGAAGATGGACGTAAGGGTATGTTCCTCTTAGACCAATTAGTATTAGGAATGGTGCATTTATGGAACATGCGATGAACTCCTCTGTCGAAAACCACTCGAACATCCACTGAACCTGTTCTTCAGTCAGATTACTGATCATGCTCAACTATGTCTAATAAAAGACTAAACGGGCGTTGCAAATATAATCCGGGGTATTATGCCCAGAGTCGATCCCACAGGGAATTTACGTATCAATCAAGTCTTTAGAATACGCAACTTTTACTCAATCAATTCTCTCAAGACTTTTTA
>ML430499.1:0-19836 GCA_005239525.1 Nicotiana knightiana | reverse complement strand
TTAGCTACTCATATTCATAAGAATCAATTCTAAAATAACTTGCATAATTGAACTACAAAATAATAAATAAAAGCTATAAAAATCAATGTTTGCTTCACTGAGTAGTAATCCACAAGTTTGTCTTCACTTAAATGGCTTTTATCTCCTTTGAATCCCTTCAAGTTGTGTTTTGGGGTCTATTTATATGTTTTTGACAAACCCTAAACGTGTAGGGGACTTCTATTCCAACCGGAAAACACTTAAACTCTTCAAAAACTCGAATTTATCCGGAACATGGGCCTGGCGTTTGGGCCCTGGCGCCTGGCTAACGCCAGGCTAAGGCAGGCGTTTGAGCTCTAACGCCTGGCTAACGCCAGGAAGGGTTNTCTTGAGCGTATTTTCGATGTATTTGAATCCATTTAGCTCGGTTTCCATCTCCAATTCACCTACACATGAAATAGACTCCATTATGCACATAAAAAGTGTATTTTTATCATTAACGCACATAAAATGTAAGGTATATAACATGTTAAACTATGAATTCTAGCCTCACATCAATTACCAAAGAGCTCGACCCATCCTTTGGCGTTCTCAGGTTGAGCAAACATGTTGGGGATGTAATTCATTCTCTTTGGATGATGGAAAGCAATGTGGTCATCCCAAACTCTTCGATGAATTTCTTGTTGGTACTCGCCCTTTTGGAGATGTTCCATGAGCCAAAGCTGAAGTAGTAGATTGCAGCCTTCGAAGTGTCTTGCCCCTTGTTGACACTTTTCCAAGGCTCGATATATGTCTGCAATGATCATGGGCACAATGCTTAAGCTTTGCCCATCAGTTCCTTCCATTAGTGTCTTGGTTACCATGGCCAATCTAGTGTGGATTATCTCCTTCTTTATTTGAAAAACAGTCAGACCCAAGAAGCAAAACATGAAGACGAATACTCTACGATGGATGTGTCCCAAGGATGTGATGGAAAACTCGTCATGGTAGGTACAGTATGATTTGATGTGATCGTACCTTTCGTACAAGTATTCAAAAGGGATGTATGACTTCTTTAAACATACTGATTATGCATTCTTCTTCAGACCCATCATTTTGAGGAAACCTTTGCCTGTGCGGTTCTCAGGCATTAGCAACCCCGGGTTTTCCCATATTAGACCAGCCAATCCTCCTATTTCCTCCAGCAAATGTGCTATTTCAATGTCCCCAAAGCGGAACACGGACCTTTCACAATCCCAGAACAGGGTAGCAGCCTCTATTATCATGTTGTTAGGCTGGATTTCTAGGAGAGATGGTAGATTGACCAAGTACTTTCTGATGAGAGTTTTTTCACTAGAATGTAAATCTTCCTACCAACTTAGCAATCTTGGAGGGATATTGGAGACCATGCCGAATCTGGGGACTTTGTGCCTCATTTTTCTGCAAGGCAAACAAGGTTAGGACCTTACCCCCACCAGACTTGACTATTTAACATCAACAATTAGCATAAAGCATTTAGTTCTCCAAATAAATGCATAGAACGTGATGATGTCTATTTGGGTTTAGGGAAACCCAATGGACTTTTGGATAAGGCAATCTTAAAAGCTATTGTGCAGACCACACTTTAGCATGACTAGGTTTGACCATGATGCATGAAACAACATAACGGAATAAGGTTTCTATGGGGTTTTAGACCGGTACCCTCGAGCGGACAACTCAAGGGGGAAAGGCACGGAACCGTCGACTGCTCCGCTGATCGACTAGTTTTATCGCAAATAAGCCTTTTCAAATTTAGGGGGTAATAATATAGGAAGAGCGCAACCACTCATCAAGCGTTGCTTTAATATTTTGTTTGGCACGAGTGGAGTATGAATGTTGAGCATGATTATGCAATGATAAATAAGCATTAAAAACATATTGTCATGTATTTGCATGTTAGGAAAACAGTAAATACAACAATTTATAATTTAAAAGCGGTTACAAAGGAAGGAAACAGAAAAAATATGTCAGTTACTTTTTGAAGAAAAATAAATGATTAAAGGGGTAGACAAGTAATTGCACATAAGGGAAATGGGAAGAGGTACAAATTCACAAAGCAATTTGAAAATGGTAAAAGCCTGAAACTCCCCAGCAGAGTCGCCATGCTGTCGCGCCCCCTCTTTCCTCGCAGAGATCGAGTTTATGACATTCATTGGGACAACTCTTTCCTTTTGGGAAAGGGGTTTGTGTTTTTGAGAGTCACCACCTAACTATTTTTAAAGGTGCGTTAGGACACCAAAGAGTTTCATTTACAACTACATTGTTAACCAGAGATATGGTAAGGGCTTGAAATTATCCTAAGGGAAGGTGTTAGGCACCCCTTAGGATCCACAAGTGTGGTTCCCGGCCAAACAGCTTTTGTGAATTTGTACGGCTTAGCAAACAAACAAATAAAAGCTCAAATAAGAGGGGATTTAAGTCTTAAGCATGCAGATGTTTGAAAATAGTAAAGAATGTTATATTTTGAAAGGATTACGATCTAAGAATATAAAGTGTATCCTAGGTTTATAATTATATGGATCACATCAGTACAATACCTGGTAACCACTCCTCGAAGAGGGGCTACACGTTGTATTAGCGCACCGGTAATCATATCCATATTCTACCCTTTCCTACTCCGTGAAAGTAACTAAATCGAGTGTTGGTCTCGACCTCTATTGCATGCTATTACCCGTCCCTTCCTATTAGTCCTTGGAGGAATTTAGGACTTCTATCCTATAAGGGATGTTCTAGGCAGACCCTCAGGTTTGAAGGAAAAATACTAAGGCGACATATAAGAACATGTAGGACTGCAATTAGGGGGAAACACAGAAAAACAGAGAAAATGCACAAGTATACCTCCACAGGTAAAAATTGCACCATTTAGGAGCAGCTCACAAATTCTCTCGGCACACGATAAGCCAAGGCATGATAACGTGTACCTCTGATGGCAAAGAAGCGAAGGTAAGCAACGATGGTGGCCGGTGTGACTATGCCGGTGAACTATGTGACACAAGCCCTTACTCCATTAACCTTTGGAAGTTTCCTACCAGCTGGTTTTCAACCAATTGGCGAGGAAATTGAGCTAACTGAAAAGGAAGAGATGAACAGGAACCAATGGAACAGTAACTGTGCGACCACTGTGATTGCACCTCATAAAAGCAAGGAACAACTATCAACGATCCCAAAACGTCTCCAATTCTTTGAAGCTAGGTCCTCGAAGCAAAATCCAGATCCAGATATGGAAATGGATAGAACAGTACATGCAAAAGAGGTTAGAATGCAGAATAGGAACTCTCAAATGAGAATGAGGCTGGATTACGTACCACCAAGCCATAGAGAAGGTAAGGTGATAATTCAAATAGAGGAAGAAGATGTAAACGAACTAAAGGAATACTAGGACAATGCATTAATTGGGTATGTATTGGGGGATACACCATATGAGAAATCTATGGTGAACTATATTGAAACAGTTTTGGATTTTATGGATAAATCTCAAATACTATATCATCATGATGGATATTATGTGTTCAAATTTACAAATGGGAAGGATAAGGAAGTAGCTATTCAAGCAGAACCATACCCTTATCACAACAAGACATTGATATTACAGAATTGGGAGAGACATTTTCATTTTGACCCTAAGTGTATCACCACTATTTCACTTTGGATTCAATTACCTAGCCTATCAGTTGGGTATTGGACTGCAGATGTATTGAGTAAGGTGGCAAGTGCTATAGGGTTGCCAATGTATACAGACAAGTACACAACTAAATTAGGGAAGATCTCTTATGCAAGAGTCCTAGTGAAAGTTGATATAACAAAACCTTTGGTGGAGACTGTTGAAATCATAACTCCTACGAGTGTTAAACAACAGGAAATTGTTTATGATTGGAAGCCAAAATTTTGTACTGAATATTTACACTTTGGTCATGAGATTATTGAATGCTGGAAATTGAGCAAAAAGGAGGAGAATGAAAAATTCCAAATGCTAAGAGAAGAAATAGAGGCAGAAGAAAGAGGGTTATACAGGAGTGGAAACCAAAAAAAACAACAGGAAAAGGAAGATAAGAATGAAGAAATGCAGAATCCTATAGAGGGTGACACATGGAAGTGGCACAATGCAAAGAGTAAAGATGATACAGAATGAAGGGACAATGAAAAACAGAACATCTCACTAGGTAAGCAACGCAGAAGTGCAGATGCAAATAGATTCACAGTGCTGGATGAATTGGGACAAACAGATGCACAAATAGGGGTTCTAGATATGATCCTATATAATACCCTACATGATCATAAGCACATGGAATATAAGGGGGCTGAACAAGCCCTATAAGCAAAAAGAATTGAAAATATTTTTGCAGAAAAATAAGATAGATATACTAGGATGTCTGGAAACTAGAGTAAAAGAAAAAATGGCAAAAACATTACTGTATAGAGTAGCAAGGGACTGGGGTTATTGTTGAAATTATGCTAAAGCTGAAAATGGTAGAATCTAGTTGATGTGGAAGACAAATCTATCAGCCAATGTAGTTCAAGTTCATGAACAATGCATTCATTGTGTAGTGAGTGATACAGTGACTGGGTGCAGATTATGCTGACAGTTGTGTATGCTAAAAACAAGATACATGAGAGAACAAGCTTATGGGATGAATTGCAAAGGATGGGAAGGCAGACTCAGTTCCCATGGCTCATAAGTGGTGATTTCAATAGTGTTCTGAGCACTGATGATAGGTTGGGACATCCAGTTACTATGAATGAGATAAAAGATTTCAAGGAGTGTATTGATTCCATACAATTGACCCCTTTGAAGACAAAAGGCTATTTCTATAGTTGGTGCAATAAACAACATGCAGCTGATAGAGTATACAGTAGAATTGATTGGCCCTTTGGAAACTTTGATTGGATCAGAGAATATGGACATGTGGAGGCTGTTTGTTTGGAACCTGGGGTATCAGATCACTCTCCTATAGTGATCCAAATATGGAGGAGAAAGAACATATATCATAAACCATTTAAGATGTATGTGGTAACAATGGAACACAAAGATTTCAAACATATGGTAGAGGACATATGGAGGCAAAAGATGGGATGTGATCCTATAGATAGTATATGGCAGAAACTTCTGAAATTGAAACTTGTGACAGAGGGATTGAATAAGGATATGGAAAGCTATGATAGAAGATTGAATCAAATTAGACAGCATCTAGAGCATATGCAAAGTAATCTGAAGCTCAGTCCCTTAAACCAAGAAATGATTGAGAAGGAAAAACAGACACTGCAGGATAGAAATGGAGCATAATAAAAGAAAGAATCTTGAGGCAGAAGTCAAGAGTAAATTGGATAGATTTTGGAGATTCAAACTCCAAATACTTCTATTCCCAGCTGAAGATGAGAGCACGAAGAAACTCAATAACTTCTGTATACAATGCAGGAGGAATTAGAGTTACAGAACCTTAAGAAGTAGAAAAGGAATTTGTTACCTTTTTTAAGAAGCTCATGGGGACTAATACTGGGATCAAACCATGTCCAAATTCAAAATTCATCAAAGACGGTGTATGCTTATCAATACAGAAGTAGCAAGAGTTAGTGCAGGAAGTTACTTATGAAGAAATTGATGAAGCAGTGAAAGAAATGTCAAATGAAAAAGCACCAGGAGTTGATGGTTTTCCAGTAGAGTTATTTAAAATGCATTGGAGTGAAGTCAAACAAGAGGTCTATGAAGCAACGATGTTCTTCTTCAAGACAAGCAAGATGAACAAAGCATGAAATTGCACAGCTATAACATTGATCCCCAAAGGACCATTTCCTATTACTGTGAAAGACTATAGACCTATAGCCTGCTGTACTACATTCTACAAAGTTATTGCAAAAATACTAACTAAAAGGATTAAGAAGGTAATATATAGCATAATTGTGAGAGCACAATCTGCATTCATAGAAGGGAGGAGCATTGTAGATAATGTCTTGTTTAGCCATGAATTGTTTAATGGTTATAACAGGAAGGGGCTATCACCAAGATGTATTCTCAATGTTGATTTAAAGAAAGCATATAATTCACTAGATTGGCAATTCTTAAGATATATGCTCACAGATCTTGGTTTTCCTCAGAAGTGTATTGGATGGATCATGGAGTGTGTGACAACAGTTTCTTATTCATTAGCACGTAATGGAGGACTCACAAAACCTTTCCCTGCTAAGAGAGGTATTAGGCAAGGAGATCCAATGTCTCCTTACCTATTTGTGATTGCTATGGAGTATTTGCAGAGGGAGATGATTACATTGAAAATGTAGAAAGAGTTCAAGTTTCATCCAAAATGCAAGAAGCTGGACACATATGTTTTGCTGATGATTTGTTAATGTTTTGCAGGGGTGACAAACAACCAGTAAATGCATTACAGAACACTTTCAATAAATTTTCAAAGGCATTAGGATTGCAAGCAAGTGCAGAAAAGAGCTCAATTTATATTGCTGGGGTATCACAGCAAATCAAAGAAGAAATGATACAACTTTTTGGATATGAAAAGGGTAGTATACCTTTTAAATATCTGGGAGTCCCATTGTCTGCGAGGAAGATGAACATTCATCAATGTATGCCTTTAATCGAGAAGATCACAGAGAGGGTCATATGCTGGTCATCAAGGATGCTCTCATATTGAAGAGTTCAACTAATCAAATCAGTCCTATTTGGTGTACAAACATATTGGGCTCAAATCTTCTTAATTCCAAAGAAGATCATGAAGATGATAGAGACTATTTGCAGGACATTCCTGTGGACTGGCTCAAATGAATTTTCAAGGAAAGCTTTGATAGCATGGGACAAAATATGACAACCTAAAGTAGCAGGTGGAGTGAACGTGATCAATATGAAGGTTTGGAACAAAGCAGCAGTGACGAAGCACCTATGGGCTCTGACTAAAAAGAAGGATGCACTATGGATTAGATGGGCTCATACCTACTACATAAAGAACAGATGTATTGAAGATATACACACACCCAAAGCTGCAGCATGGGTGGTGAGGAAGATCATAGAGGCAAAAGATAAAATACTGAAGATGAGGACAAATAAACATAGCATTGCAACCATTCTGGAAAAATTTGTGAAATAAGGTAAATTCCAGATACATAAGGCATATGTACAGATGCAACCTCAATTCAGTAGAGTTGACTGGAAAAGTATCCACATGCACTCACAGATTCATCCAAGATTCAAGTTTCATATATGGTTGACTATTAATCAAAGGATAGCAACTGTGGATAGGCTTGCTAAATTTGGCATTCAAGTGCAGGCAGATTGTATATTCTGTGGACAAGCTGAGGAAACCTTTGATCATCTGTATTTTGGTTGCTAGAGTACAAACAAACTGTGGGAAAGGATATTGAAATGGTTGGGACATACAAGGCAGATAGGGGATTGGAAACATGAACTAAAATGGATTAGCAGCATAGCAAAGAAGGCAGAATGTAAAGCATAAATGATCATGGCAACTTTTGCAATGGTTGTGTATTGCATATGGCGTGAAAGAAACTCGATGAGATTCAACAAAGGGAGATACAATATTGATGAAATCTGTAAGGAGATTGCAAAATACATATACACATACAAGGAAGGAAGAAAATTAAATGGAGACCAGGATTAGAATATATAAATAAAATGCCTTAGTATAGAATTGTTAGTATTACATACATAGTATAGTATACTTTGTAATCGAAATGAGAGATTAATGGTCAGCGTTAATCTGGATATGTAATGACAGTTTTTTTGATGAAATAAAAGTAAAATTTTCGTAAAAAAAAAATCCACATGTAATGCAAATAGGCCTCACGACTCATACACAGTTAAGGTCTTTTGATTCAGATCCTAAAACATGGTATCTAAGTGATAACACAAAGACAGATTTATTGCGTAACTCAGAGAGGAAGTCTTAATCAGGCTTGCCTACTGGTTTTAAACATGCTGATAGTTGAACACTAATCACAAAGGACAGTTTTGGTTTTATTTCTTTATGGCTGATTACCTAAGACTTGCCTAGGCGGGGGACAATGTATACTAATTATCTGAATTGTTAGAGGGGCTGTTGCAAATTGTTACCTACACATGCTGTTCTAGGTTGTTCAGAACATAGGATTGTTGCCAGTCTTTTTAGAGAAACTGAGTGAAGTGTTCTATACCTTTTACATGCACCAGTAGTTAGACTAGGTGTTTTTAAGCGAGTATGAATGAAATCCTAAAATATGGTATCTAATGCACAGGTAGGGATGCAGGATGATGCATATGCAGAATTCTAAGCAGGATTTCTAAATGCTCACAACATTATGCACGATTTCAGAATATGCAAGAGTACAGTTTGTTAGTGTTATCCTAGAGACAATATTTCTAAGTGCGCATATCAATATGAAACATGATTGCAGAAGATACCAATTATTATTGTTATTTACTCTATCACATAATTTTTCTAAGTGATGAATGACAGTACTGAAACAAGATGCTGAAAAAGTGTTCATAAAGCCTAAATAGCATGATTTCTAATGCATGATATGTTTTGCACATGTTGATCCTAAACATGATTTCTTTTGCGCAAACAAGGAATGTAAACCTAATAGCATGGCTTTTACCCTTTAATATTTATAGCATGCATATTTACCCCTCCCTTTTCACTATCCATCCCCAAAGAGTTATTTATAATTATTTATTACAGACCATTGAATAGGAATTACACAACTAAAATAGAAGAAAAATAAGAAGTTAACTATAGGGAGCCTACAGAATAGGCCCAGAATCTCCAGAATGCCTCATTGCCATTCTATTCACAACCTTTCACATGATCCGGGTGTGTTAGAGTTCTCTGAGGATCTCAAAGGATCCCTGGCAGTGCTCACACCCAGATTTCATAGCCAAGATAGAGTAAGTGCAGTGTGGAAAGGCCAGCTCTTGTGTGTCAAAGTTCAGGGGGAGCTCAAGGGTCCCAAGGCAATGCTCACACAAGAGGGGCAGAACCTAATGTCTAAGAGTAGAGTGAGAGTGCTTGACAATTTTGACAAGATCAAGTAGGACAACAACTTTTGAAAATAACTTGTTTGAAATAAGTTTTAAAGAACAAGAGTGTTACTCAGTGAAAACAGTTTGAAAGGGAAGAGGGTAGGACAATCAGAGTCTCAGGATCAGAACAGTACACATAGAACAAGAAACAAGAACCAAATCAGTTTAACACTCACAAGCAGAGACTGAGGGGTAGGGGACAAGTATGACACACATAGGTATAGATTTGCATACAAGTTAACACCAGAGAAGTACTAAGGTATTACAACACTTAACAATCGCAAAAATAGTTTCTTTATAAAGAGGTTCAGGCCAGAAACTAACAGAATCAGATGGAGGGGTGTGCTAGGGGAGATAACATGCTGAATCTAAAGGAGGATAGGATAGATTAACAATCATACTAGTAAAGTGAAAGTAGACATGCTAATTACAGGGTACACAACAGAACCATAAGTAAAAGCATAGTAGAAATAGAAGGAACTGTAATACCAAAAGAAACATGTTGTTTTGAAGCTTTAAGTTAAACTGAAAACATACCAGTTAAAGGAGAATAAGTGTAGAGTGAAGAGCAATAGGGTGTATAATACTCAGTCTTGGCTTGCAGCCGACTGAGAATAGCAAATAACCAACAAGAATAACAAGAGAGAATATGTGTGTGTAAGAGAGTTCAGAACAGTATTTGTTCGGGTCTGAGTTGTGTCTATGCTACAGTATTTATAGTTTTGAAAACGAGTAAAGAAATAAGGTAAGGAGTACTAGTATAACATAATTATGGAAATAATACTCAATCAGTATCAATTAGAGACCTGGACTCTCTTTAATTAGGGAGTCAAGTTCAAACGGGACAATCAGAGTTAAATAAGAGGAAAGAATCAATTATAAAGTGATTTTAGCCCAATATGAGTAGTAAAACATGTAACATATAATAAGGATCAAATACATAATGTCTCAAGTAAGGAAAATATATACTGAACATTCAAAAATATGTTTATGCACATAAATAAAGTAGAATACAATTTAGTTCTAAAAAAACATCAGTCAAAGAATCACAAATGAGACTAAAAATCACAAGGAATCAGTGATAATTAAGGAAAGCATCTCACGAATAAGGAAGTAATTCAAAATCAGTAAATCTCTAAGGAAAATATATACAAAATCATAAATTCGAAGAGATGCACAGAATCATCAGAGTATTAGGTAAGCTATTAATAATCAGGCTTATTAAACACAAATAGGCACGAATATCAGAGAACCCTAAGCAAGAAAATCATAGAAACAGAAGAGAATTAAAACCCTAGAAACAAAATTAAAGGATAGAACTCAGAGAATACATAGACAGTTCCACAAGAGATGAGCACACATAAACAAATAATCAGAGACGGACTAGAAAAAATTAGGACTTTTCAGCATATAAACTTAGACAATAAGAAAGTATAACAGAATCGCTCAAAAACTCAATAGAAATCCTTAATAATTAGAAAAAAACCATTTTAAAAAGGGGGTCAAGAAACCCTAACTTCAGAGTGGGGAAATCGTTTGAAGAACAAAGATTATTTCGAGGAAAACATATGAAAACATTAAAAGAGGCTTAGATCCGTCACATATCTAAAAAGATCGGACAGTTTAAAGCTAGGGTTTCCAGAGAAAACTCAAAAAGAGAAGAGGCTTAGATATTACCGGCGTTTGGGGCCGGAAAATGCAAGAACCTTACTCGAACGGCCATAGGTTGCCGGAAAACATGGCATGAGACCGGAGGTGGTAGTGTATTGCCTCAGGGTGGCTTGAAATACTCCATCGATGACACAGACATGGAAGGCAGAGCCGTAGGGTCGAGGAGAGGTGAGAACCCCATAGTTTCCGGCAAGGGAGGTGGCCGGAGAAGGAGAGACAGAGCTCAAAGAAGGGTGAAGGTTCTAGAGGGGGTATTAGAGAGAGAGAGAGACGATTCAGTGAGAAATGAGAGGGGGGAAATGAGAGATGGGGGGTGGGGAGGGGGTATTCGCTTAGGGTTAAATTAGGTAAGGGTCGATCTGGGTCGGGTAGGCTAAGCTTTTGGGCCTGGGTTATTTGGGTTATCTGGATTGGGTATTGGGCTGGTCTCAATTAGGTTGGGGTCAGATTTGATTTCGGCTAGATTTTAAATAGGAATGGGCTAATTATTAAATACCCAATCAAATAGATAAATAATTAATAAAAATAGATAATTACATAAAATAAAAATAAGGCTAAATAGGTAAAATTAAGGTAATGAACTAATATTAAAAATATAAAATGACTAACTATTGAATTAAAATGGTATAAAATGTACAATTAGGCTATATTTGCAAAATTATTGTAATTATAGCTAAATAATGCCAAATTGGCTAATTTGTGAAATAATTAACTCCTAATAGGATTAAAATGATATATTGAGCTAGGAAATATTTTGAAATTATTTATAATATAATTTATGAAGAATTATTGAATTTAAAATACTGAATAAATTGGAAAAGGAATTAAATAAAATATGAAAAATTATGGAAAAATACCAGTTATTATAAAAAGGTGATTTTCAAGGCACATATGCAAATTTTAAAATAGTTTGAGGAAAACTTGGGTATCAACAATGTAGTGAAAGAAAAGAAGGAGTAAAGTCTAGTGAGAGGATGGAGAGTCTCTCTCTACATGACTATTCGTTTTTGTGCGATATATCACACACAATACTAACATATTAATTACAATATGGTATCATGAAATAACAATACTAACATATTTATCCATACCATTTTATTGAAATCAATCCGACATGATAAATTAAGTAATTTGTCAAATATCTCAACTGTGGAATTCTTCAATCGTACGAGTATATTATACTTCACTTTCAAATTATTATCATAACATGAAATACATAAAACTTATTAGAGAATAATATGATAAATAATTATTTTATTTTTGTATATATTTACTTATGTCACGACCCGAAATCCCTCCTTAGGAGTCGTGATGGCACCTAGTCTCTAAGACTAGGTAATTCTTACACTTACTAAATTAATAATAGAATTTAACCATAACAACTATTAAACATGAACCATATATTTTTATATAAATCCAACAATCCCAACATGATATACAACATCCTAAAATCGGTAGTACAAGTCATAAGCTCTACTAGGTTCACTAGAACATTTCTAAGTACAACTGTTCCGGAATAGAAATAAACTATACAATATAAACTTCAGAAGGTGACTCCGAGGCATGCGAACGCGACAACAGGTATACCTCGAGTCTCCACAACAATACCCGATCAACTAACTAATGATCAAAATAACTCTACTTGGATCTGCACAAAAATACAGAAAGCATAGCATGAGTACACCACGACAGTACCCAGTAAGTATGAAGACTAATCTCGGTGGAGTAGTGATGAGGGACAGTCAAAACACCTACTAGATTTAATAACCTGTACAAGTATTAATGTAAAACTAACATGGAACAATATTAATATAAAGCTAAGCATGGTAAAAAAAAATAAAAAAATACTTGCAATAGAAAACTAGAAACAACAACAGGTAATAACGTCGTAAAGTAAGCTGAATACAGTTAAAGTACGGAGAAACAAAGTAAGGGAAAACAGGTAACAACCCAATAAAACACCTCTTTCACACAAGATTTATAAAAGAATTACCCCGAGGTACCTGATAACTTGGATTTTTGCCTCATTTTCCGTTCCCTTATACATGAATTTTGGATATAACGGTACACAAAATGGCCCCGAAAGCTTATACGTTGTGCTTGTTGCAGGATTGAACCAGAAATGAAGACACTCAGCCTAAAATATGCGCAAAACAGGAGTGAATCCGGTACAAGGATCGAACACAACAAAGATGATCAAGCAAAAAGGCCACCGCGGCCGCGGTCCTCATTTCGCGGTCCGCGGTGGAATTCCAGTGAGGTCGAAAGTAAGACAAGTATCCACCGCGGACCCGGTCCTCATTTCGCGGTCCGCGGTGGAATTCCAGTGAGGTCGAGAGTAAGGCAAGTATCCACCGCGGTCGCGGTCCTCGTTTCACGGACCGCGGTGGCATTCCAGTGAGCTTGGGAAATAATACAAGTTTACATCGCGGCCGTGGTCCTCATTTCGCGGTCCGCGGTCGAACCTTACCAGAAGACCAGCAGCTCAGCAGCCTCATTATTTTAACGGACCATAGTCGTGTTTTCGCGGTCCGCGGTGGTCCCGTATGGGCATTTTTGTCCGAAAATTTGGTAGACTATAAATAGACTATTTTATAAATTCTTTACATATCTTGTAATTTTATGAACTAGAGAGCACGTGAATATTTTAGGGTTATAATCTTTCTAGCTTTGTTCTTGCATTTTTAACATTGAAACTTCAATTTCATTGTTAGGAATCAATTAAATGGGTTATTCTTCTTCTCTATTATTGTTTTCATCTTTGATTATGAGTAGATAGAACCATTAGCTAGGGTTGTGGCTCAACCCTAGTGTGGGTATGTAATGGGTTTTTGAAATTAAGGTTGGGAAATTAATGGGTGTTGGCTATTTAGGCTAGTTCAAGGTTTTTATTGCTATAATTAGTGGTTGCAAACACTAATTAGCCTTTTCATGAATTGTCTTTCTTGAGAGAGAAGACTTGAGTCTAGAAATTAGCCTAATAGGAAATTAGGGCATTATCAAGAGATTGGTAGTCCCAATCAATTGGGTTAAACCCAGAAATGGTCAAACTCTACTTGAGCCCTGATTAACGGGTTAAACCTCGAGAGATTAATACCCTACCTAATCCTTAATTGCTTGATTCATTGACACCCAATTGACCTCGAGAGGGGAAATTAGGGAAAAATCACTCAAACTACCGAGAGGTATAGAGTGAGCACCTTCGTGCATTGGTTATAGCTGTATCCCTAGCCAATTTCCCTACCTTAGAATTGAACCCCGTTGTGTATCCACCTAGGCAAAGGTCACGACCCTAGTGCCTTTATTAATATCAGAAAACAACAACAAAAACAAAGTTAGTCATTAATTAGCTTACAAACAATAGAGTACACTTAGCATAGTTCAACACCAACAAATGTTTAGAAGTGCAATTAGAAACACTCGACCCTTTTAGATCACTTATACACTCACTCCCATTATAGACTCCCTGTGGATTCGATCCCGACCGTTAGGGTAAAAGATACACGATCCTTTCCTTCATACTTATGTAGTAGTGTGGGTAAGGCGTGATCACTTTTTGGCGCCGTTGCCGGGGAACTCTAACGGTGTGACTATATTTGTGACTAGAAGCGTAGTGTGCTTTTGTTTCCTTCTATTTTTAACTTCCTTGTTTTGTTTACTTAAGTACATGGCCGATCCGCTAGGAAATGTGATTTCGGGGGAGGAAGTTTATGACAATCAAGAAGACGAAATTAATCAAATTTCTCCACAAAGAAGGGGCCGACAAGCCAATATACAGGATGATGTCCCAGACCCTCCCCCACCTCCAGCTCCTAGAGCTTCTCCTCGGGTCCTTCCAAACGAGGGGTACGCTAGTGCCATAGTCCCGCCATGGATTCGAGCGGGGAACTTCCAAATAAAAAATGTGATGCTCACTCTCCTAGAGAAGAGGATACTTCACCGGAGCCGCGCACCAGAATGCCTATGAACATCTCAAAGGCTTTGTTGATACATGTTGGGGGAGTAAGCAAACTAATGTGCCGGAGGGCGCATTATGGTTACGGTTGTTCCCATTCTCACTTAGGGGCAAGACATTGGATTGGCTTGAGTGTCTCCCAAACCATTCTATATCCACTTGGGACGAGGTCGCAGATAAATTTATTGCAAAGTTCTTTTCCCCAAGCCACATGGAGGACCTTCGAGATGAGATTTTTTCATTCAAACAAGAGCCAAACGAGCCGCGACATGAAATATGGGAACGCTATAGAACCATGGTCAAGGAGTTTCCAAACAATGACATGATCGAGGCTATGATACAACAAACATTCTACCGGGGAATCAACATGGTAAATCAATGTGTGGTCAACCAATTGGCCGGTGGTAATTGTATGAAGTTGACATACCCGGAGGTATGTGAGATTCTTGGAAATGGACGACACATCTTCGGCTTGGCAAAGTAGAGAAAATGTGCCTCAAGGGGAAACCGGTGTGAATAGTCTCCACAAGGAACTCCAAGAACAAGGGAAAGCAATTGCTGAGCTCACAACAACGATGAACCAACTTGCTAAAGACCAACTCCAACAATTGCAAGGGAAGCAAGTAAATGCTATGGAAGGAGTGCATATGCAAGGGAACCAAAGGAGACCCCAGGGGAATGTTAGGCAAAATCATGGTGATCAAGGGCCGAGTGGTCATGAACAAGAGGAAAATTATGATGACCAAGATGAGGATGTTATGTATGCAAAAAACTACCAAGGGCAAGGTAATACTAAAAACTGGGGGAACCAAAGGCCACGAAACTGGAACAATAACAATGCTGAGCAATACCAATGATCGTCAATGGAACAACAATAATGACCGACAATGGGGGAACAACAACGAAGGGAATTGGAATGGAAGAAATAACAACAACAATTGGGGAGGCGAGGGTAGTCGGGAGTTGGGTTTTCAAAGGACCCCGATGTACCAACAACCAAGAAACCCCTCTCCATATCAATCTCATGGACAAAGTTCTTCAAGCTTGTAGATGGTTCGGATAGAAAACATGTTAAAACATATGATGGAGATAAATGCACAATCTGATGCCCAGATATCCTCTCACACTACTTCTATCCGAAATCTTGAAGTACAAATGGGCCAGATTTTACATGCCTTAAACACACGCCCGAAGGGTGCACTAACGAGTGATACGGTAGTGAACCCTAAGGGTGGGAACAACAAAAACACCGGTCATGCCATGGCGGTGACTAATCGGAGTGGAAAAGGTGGTGAAGCAAGTACTTCGGGGCCAAAGAAGGTTGTTGTTGATGATGAAGTTGTACCCCAAGATGAGTTACCAGTTGATGTGGAACGAGCAATGGATGAGCCAATTAAAGGTGAGGTAAGAGTTAACATTCATGACAATAGGGAAGATTTAGGTAGAAATGTGAACCCGTCTAGGGGGCACATAATTGACATGCCGGAATCGGTGGCCCCAAAGGCACCATTGCTTAGGCCACCTCCTCCCTAACCTCAGAGATTGGCAAAACAGAAGCAAGAGACCCAGTTTAAAAAGTTCTTTGATATGATGAAGAGTCTTACTATAAATGTTCCATTGGTTGAGGCCTTGGAGCAAATGCCAGGATACGCTAAGTTCATGAAGGACTTGGTAACTAAAAAGCGGTCTATGTAGTGTGAGACCATTAAGATGACTCACTAAGTGAGTTCTATTGTTCACTCCATGGCACCAAAACTTGAAGATCCGGGTGCCTTCACTATTCCTTGCACAATTGGGAGTGCAAACTTTGCAAAAGCCCTATGTGATCTTGGGGCAAGCATAAATTTGATGCCATATTCTGTGTTCAAGACTTTGGGGATCGGACAACCTAGGGAGACCTCTATGCGCTTGCAAATGGCGGATAGATCAATGAAGAGGCCCCTAGGTATTATTGATGATGTCTTAGTGAGAGTGGACAAATTCATATTGCCAGCAGATTTTGTTATCCTCGACTGTGAGGTTGATTTTGAGGTCCCTATTATCTTGGGGAGGCCTTTCCTTGTCACCGAGAAGGCCTTGGTCGATGTTGAAGCTGGGGAACTTACATTCAGGGTTGGTGATGAAAAAGTGGTCTTCCATGTATGCAAATCTATGAAGCATCCCAACATCACTAAAATTTGCTCTTTTATGGACCTCGTGTCCGAGGTTATTATTGACGATGCCAGTGCTATGATCCATGTTGATGAACCTGTGGAGTTGGCCTTGTTGAATCACGAGGACTCAGTGGTTGATGGTGTGCTTGAGAGCACCCATGCCCTTCAAGTCATGAGGTCTTATTCTTATGCTCCCAGGAAATTGTCCTTGGACTTGGAGAACAGGAAGACCC
Organism: Nicotiana knightiana; assembly: GCA_005239525.1. NCBI lineage: Eukaryota > Viridiplantae > Streptophyta > Magnoliopsida > Solanales > Solanaceae > Nicotiana > Nicotiana knightiana. The sequence goes on along the minus strand of ML430499.1, from coordinate 2,808 downwards.
CACCAACAAAGCCATCCACTGAAGAACCTCTGAACCTGGAGTTGAAGCCACTTCCTTCCCACCTCAGATATGAATACCTTGGTCCCTCTTGTACTTTACAGTTATTCTTTCCTCTTGCCTAACCCAAATGCAGGTTGACTCAACTTTAAAAGTGCTAAGGAGGAAGAAGAAAGCAATCGGTTGGACCTTGGCGGATATTCGGGGTATTAGCCCCGCCTTTTGTATGCATAAGATCATATTGGAGGATGGATCCAAACCCTCCGTGGAACATCAAAGAAGACTCAATGAAGCTATGCAAGAGGTGGTGAAAAAGGAGATTATAAAATGGCTTGATGCGGGTGTTGTCTATCCAATTTCCGATAGCGCTTGGACTTCTCTGGTCCAATGCGTTCCGAAAAAGGGTGGAATGACAGTGATAAAAAATGATAAAAATGAACTCATTCCTACAAGGACAGTTACCACATGGCGGGTGTGCATGGACTACCGCAAGCTCAACATGGTAACCCGCAAAGACCATTTTCCTTTACCATTCTTAGATCAAATGTTGTATAGGCTCGCAGGTCGGGCCTTTTATTGTTTCCTCAACGGGTATTCTGGATATAATCAAATTTTGATAGCCCCGGAGGATCAAGAGGAGACTACCTTTACTTGCCCATACGGCACTTTTGCCTTTGCTCGCATTGTAATGCCCCATCCACTTTCCAAAGATGTATGATGGAAATCTTCACCGACATGGTGGAGTACTTTCTAGAAGTATTTATGGATGACTTTAGTATCGTCGGGGATTCTGTCGATGAATGCTTGAGTCATCTTGATAGAGTCCTTACTCGGTGTGAAGAAACGAATTTGGTCTTGAATTGGGAGAAATGCCACTTTATGGTGGAGGAAGGAATCATTTTGGGCCATAAGATTTCAAAGAATGGCATTGAGGTTGATAAGGCAAAGATCAAGGTTATTTCAGAGTTTCCACCACCTATTTCAGTGAGAGGAGTCCGTAGCTTTCTTGGCCATTCTGATTTTTACCGGGGGTTTATCAAAGATTTCTCTAAGGTGGTGAATCCATTATGAAAGTTGTTAGAGAAGGATGCTAAATTTAGTTTTGATGATCATTGTATGCAAGCGTTTGAACTCTTAAAACACAAGCTCACTACCACTCCCATTATCACGGTGTCGGATTGGAGTGCACCATTTGAGCTTATGTGTAATGCAAGCGATGTTGATGTGGGTGTTGCGCTTGGGAAAAGGGTGAACAAAGTGTTTCATCTAATCTACTATGCCAGCAAAATAATGAATTCTGCTCAAATGAACTACACAGTCACGGAGAAGGAGCTTTTAGCTATAGTCTTTGCCATGGAAAAATTTTGCCCTTATTTGATGGGTGTCAAGGTCATAGTTCACACTGACCATGCAGCACTCCGGTACCTCATGACCAAGAAGGATTCCAAGGCAAGACTTATGAGATGGGTGTTGTTATTACAAGAGTTTGATTTAGAGATCGTGGACCGAAGAAGGAGTGAGAATCAAGTAGCCGATCATTTGTCCCGGTTGGAGGAGCAAGGACGTCCTTGTGATGGACTTGAGATCAATGATAGTTTTCCAGATGAATAACTCCTTTCAATGTTAATTATAGAAATTCCATGGTTCGCGGATATTGCTAATTTCCTCGTCACCGAAATTGTCCCTTGTGAGATCTCTTCTAACCAAAGGAAGAAGCTTCGAAGGGATAGCTTGGATTTCTATTGGGATGAGCCTTATTTATTCAAGATTTGCACCGATGGGGTGATCCGACGATGTGTACTGGAAGAAGAGCAGCTAACTATCCTTGAGTCTTGCCACTCCTCACCGTATGGTGGTCATCATGGAGGTGTGAGAACTGCTTCTAAAGTGCTTAGTTGTGGGTTCTTTTGGCCCACTTTGTATAAGGATGCTAGTGACCTAGTGAAGAGGTGTGATGAATGCCAAAGAGCCGGGGGAATTTCCAAGAAGGATGAGATGACTTTAAATTCGATTCTTGAGGTATATATCTTTGATGTTTGGGGCATCGACTTCATGGGGCCATTCGTGAGTTCATGTGAGAAAACGTACATCTTGGTTGCGGTTGATTATGTGTCAAAGTGGGTGGAGGTCGTGGCCTTACCAAACAATGAAGCGCGGAATGTGATAGCCTTTCTCAAGAAGAATATCTTTACTAGGTTTGGCACTCCACGAGCCATCATCAGTGATGGGGGTAACATTTTTGCAACAAAGCCTTCGACTCCTTTCTTTCCAAGTATGGGGTCAATCATAAAGTCACTACCCCGTACCACCCTCAGGCTAGTGGCCAAGTTGAAGTGTCTAACAGAGAGATAAAGAGCATATTATCCAAAACGGTCAATTCCAATAGGACCGACTGGGCTAAGAAATTAGATGATGCTCTTTGGGCTTACCGGACCGCCTACAAGACACCAATTGGGATGTCCCTATATCGCTTGGTCTTCGGAAAAGCATGCCACCTTCCGGTGGAATTGGAGCACAAGGCTATGTGGGCCTTGAAAAAGTTGAACTTGGAATGGGATGTAGCTGCAAATCTTCGGGTGGAGCAATTGAATGAGTTGGATGAGTTTAGATTCCATGCGTACTCCAGTTCGTCCTTGTATAAGGAATATATGAAGTACATACATGACAAATATGCTCGAGGTAAAGAGTTCAAGGTTGGTGATTTGGTCTTATTGTTCAATTCTTGGTTGAGGCTATTTCAGGGAAAACTCAACTGATGCGTGGCTAGAATTCATGATTTTAAGCATTATATACCTTGCATTTTATGTGCTT
>ML430498.1:332-17160 GCA_005239525.1 Nicotiana knightiana | reverse complement strand
TATATATATATATATATATATATATATCGCACCTCAGTTGTGCTTGAGTTTTGTAAGCATATGCTTTATCAGTCTCCCCAGGATGGCATTATGCACTTAGCGTGCTTATGATCGATATTCAATAATTTGTGTAATAGTGAGCGATTCAGCTCCGTGTATATTTTCTTATGTGAGTCTTATGATGGGGTCGGGTGGCATGCCACCACGGGTATGTTATTTGGATCGGGTTGCACGCCGCAACAGTGTGATGATGAGAAGGGTTAATATGTATTTATTTTTCTTGGGTTTTATTCCCTAATTTCTGAGAAAAGTTCATATTAGTTGCGTGAGTTGAATAGTCCCTTCCTGAGTCATTTCTTATTTATCCTGTTCGATTTATGGCCTATTGGAAATGTGGTATCATGTGAGGCTGTTGGTCATGTTGGGGTGATTGTTGTCTGAGCAGTTCACACTGGGTGAGACGATATTTTCGGATCAGGGATCAGTGCGATAAGGTTATGTGAAGTGTATATTAAAGAAAAAATACCATTATTCAAGTTCATAATGAAGTAGTGATTCTAGTCAAGATGAGGTATTCAAGGAATTGTTAACTCTGCAGTTGTGTATGAATTTCTGCACATTTCCTCCGTTGTGGCAGTATCGTCAGCATTATAGCAGGATGTATGTATATATATATATCATGAGGTGCATTGGGAGCATCATATTCGTGAAATCTTGGCTATTAAGGTTCGGTGAGTGCCATTGTGGTCAGATGATGAGTTATGCGATGCATGGTGCTGATTCAGCAAAGGTATGCAGTCATGTTCTAGTATATCGTTTGGTGGTTGATACGGTGTTTATATGTTAGAAGTAGGACTAGCAGAGACTTTCAAGTGTTGGAACTAGGTTCTGAGCTTATTATATGGATGAAAGAAGAAATCTTCAGATGTGATCAAGCTAATGTGCTCAGCTGGGTGGTGGTAGCACGGGCAAGTGCTCGAGGTGCTAAACAGTGATTTCAGATAACTCCAGGGCAGTTCTTAGCACGTTCGAGGACGAACTTCGGTTTAAGTGGGGGAGAATGTAACGACCCGACCGGTTGTTTTAGGCTCTAGCGCGCCGTTCAGCGGTTTGAGGCCGTGAGCAGCTTCGTTTCAGGTATTATGACCCGAGGGCGTGGTCGGAATTGAATTTCAGGAAGTTTAGAATTTATTTGGAAAAGAAAATTCTCATTTCAGAAGCCTTAAGTTGGAAGAATCAACTAAGATTGGAATTTTGAATAAACGACCTTCGAATCAGGAATTGAAGGTTCCTACAGGTTCGTATGAGGATTTCGGACTTGGGCGTATTTCCGGATCGGGTTTTGGATAACCCGGGAGCATTTCGGCGTATATCATGGAAGTTAGCATTTTAGAAGAATTTCATAGATTTGAGCTTGAAGTGCATTTCAGTGTTGTTGATCTCCGTTTGGGATTCAGAGTCTGGGAATATCTTCGTATGGTGATTCTAGATTTGGGAGCACGATCGGAAGTAAATTTGGATGTCTGTAGGTCATTTTGAAGTCATTTGGCTAAAGACATAAATCTGAAGGTTTTTGAGAAATTCGACCGGAAATGGAAGTTTTGAGATCGAGGTCAGAATGCGATTCCGGAAGTTGGAGCAGGTCCGCAATGTTGGATATGACTTGTGCGCAAAATTTGGGGTCAATCGGGCGTGATTTGATAGGTTTCGGTATCGGATGTAGAATTTGAAAAATTCCAAGTTCATAAAGTTTGGATATGAGTGTGATTCNGCTCTAGCGCGTCGTTCAGCGGTTTGAGGCCGTGAGCAGCTTCGTTTCAGGTATTATGACCCGAGGGCGTGGTCGGAATTGAATTTCAGGAAGTTTAGAATTTATTTGGAAAAGAAAATTCTCATTTCAGAAGCCTTAAGTTGGAAGAATCAACTAAGATTGGAATTTTGAATAAACGACCTTCGAATCAGGAATTGAAGGTTCCTACAGGTTCGTATGAGGATTTCGGACTTGGGCGTATTTCCGGATCGGGTTTTGGATAACCCGGGAGCATTTCGGCGTATATCATGGAAGTTAGCATTTTAGAAGAATTTCATAGATTTGAGCTTGAAGTGCATTTCAGTGTTGTTGATCTCCGTTTGGGATTCAGAGTCTGGGAATATCTTCGTATGGTGATTCTAGATTTGGGAGCACGATCGGAAGTAAATTTGGATGTCTGTAGGTCATTTTGAAGTCATTTGGCTAAAGACATAAATCTGAAGGTTTTTGAGAAATTCGACCGGAAATGGAAGTTTTGAGATCGAGGTCAGAATGCGATTCCGGAAGTTGGAGCAGGTCCGCAATGTTGGATATGACTTGTGCGCAAAATTTGGGGTCAATCGGGCGTGATTTGATAGGTTTCGGTATCGGATGTAGAATTTGAAAAATTCCAAGTTCATAAAGTTTGGATATGAGTGTGATTCGTGGTTTCGATCTTGTTTGATGTGATTTGAGGCCTCGAGCAAGTCCGCATTATGTTTTGGAATAGGTTGGTATGTTTGGACGGGGTCCCGGGGGCCTCGGGTGGATTCCGGGTGGTTAACGGATCAAGTTGAGAGTTTGAAGAAGGCTAGAATTGCTGTCATCTGGTGTGATCCGCACCTGCGAGGATTTGGCCGCAGGTGCGGCTTTGGCGCCGCGGGTGCGAGAGTGGGCATGCTTGGCTGGGATCGCATGTGCGATGGAATTTTCGCACCTGCGAAGCCGCAGGTGCGGACAATGGGGTGCAGGTGCGATTTTGGCTGGAGTTGAGGAAGTCGCAGGTGCGGGAGATTGGTCGCACCTGCGGGAGCGCAGGTGCAGAGGTAGGACCTCGGGTGCGGAAATCATCCTGGGAAAAATGTTTTAAAACAAGGATTTTGGTTCATTTTTCTTCATTTCTTCTTGGGCTTAGGCGATTTTGGGAGTCTTCAAAGAGAGGATTCCTTCATGCAATGTCAAGGTAAGTAACTCCTTCATGCTTCTAAGTATACAAGATTATATGCATGGATTAGTCATGGAAATTGGTAGGAATTTGGGAAATTATTGAAGAAACCTAGAGAATGGAAATTTAGATATTTAGCCACGAATTGAGCATGAATATTTGAGTAAATGGTATATTTGAGTTAGTAAGGCTATGGGTAGAATATATCTTCGAGAATTTCGGATTTTCGGGTATGTGGGCCCGAGGGAATTTTGGTCATTTCTCGGAGTGGGGTTGGGAAAGTATGTAATTTGAATTTGTTGTTAGTATTAGGATGAATTTTCATTGCTTTGCCGTTATGTGGTAGTTTTGGAGCGTTGTGCGTCTGTTGGAGTCGTCGGAAGGGCTTCAAAGCCGGTATTGGAATTTCGGAGCGAGGTAAGTCTCCTTTCTAACTTTGTGAGGGGGAATTGTCCCCCTAGGTGAACTAATCATGTATATTCTATTATCTTCGAGGTCTATGTACGCACGAGGTGACGGGAGTCCGTGCTTAGCTACTATTATGCCATGTCCGGGTAGCCTAGAACCCACTAACATGCCTTACCTGTTGTACCTGTAGTCTTGTCTGTGATATTAGACTGCTAATGTAATCGAAATTGTAATTTAATGACTAAGGAAGAATTAGAGTTTATTTTCTAAATCATCTAAAAAGAGAACTTATTTCCTTCGCAGCAATTGTACTTCCGAATAGGGTTGTGTTATTAAACGTTATATAAACTCGGCAAGTGAATTTCGAAAAAGGGATTTAAATACTATTTATGTTTTTTCAAAAGAGAAATCGGTCATTTACTTGAGTATTTGTGTTCCCGACGTATTCGGGGTGAATTGTTGATTATGCATGTCTGCATGTGACCGCTTCACAATTTACATTCTGCGAGCGGAGTGTTATTTCCCCTACTTTCATGGGAGCGGGCCGTATGCCACGGCGGATTTAAAATGCAGTTATGGGACGGGCCATTCGATCCTCGACAGTGCACAGAGAGGATTATTATATTTAGAGATGCACTTTGGTACAGGCCGTTCGATCTTTGGCAGTGCATAGACATGAGTATTATATTGAGAGGTGCACTTTTGGTACGGGCCGTTCGATCCTCGGCAGTGCATAGAGTTGATTATTATGACGGCTCAGACCGGTTGTCCTTATCCCGTATGCGTATGCTAAATTGTTAAATGTTTTTTTCATGATTTTTGAAGTGATAAGATATTTGGGGGAAAACCAAGAGGAAATTTTTTATTTAAGATACTTTAGAAAATAATGAGAAAGTGGTAACTGGTTGTTTATTTCCAGTACTTACTTGGGTTTCAGTGCCTTATATATATGTTGTTATACTACCTTCACATGCCTATTGTGTTCATCTTATACTGTTAATTAATTTGCTGGCCCTATGTGAGTGTCTAATTCGACCTCTCGTCACTACCTCTCTAAGGTTAGGCGGGCGACTTAGTGAGTACACGTTTTTTTTGTACTCATGCTACACTTGCTGTGCATTTTATTGCACAGGTACTTTTATAGAAATGTGGAGGATTCGGAGAGATAGGCGAGCATCATCATCCGGAGGCGATCCGCAGCTGACAGAGTCTCCCTTGTACTGTATTTATTTTTATTGTAAATTTCCTTGTCCAATTTGTATTCGGACTGGCTTTGTGATAATTGTATAAATTCTTAGAAATTGCTCATGTACTTGTGACACCGGTTTCTGGGATGTGTTGGGACATGTTTTTCTAAATATTAATATTTAAATCATTGTTTTATTCGACAGACTTTATTTAGTTAATATGTAATAAAGTGGAAGAAAATGTTTTTCATAAATGTTAAAAACCAGAAATTGTTTCAATTAAATAAATGATTGGCTTGCCTGACAATGGTGTCCGGCGCCATCACGACCTTAGGGATTTTGGGTCGTGACAAACACTCTCATGGGAGCGGGTCGTTCGCCTCGGCAGGTTAATAGATGCATCTATGGTTCGCGCCATTCAACCCTTCGGCAGTGCACAGTTTATTTTTATGTTGGATCGGGCCGTACGCCTCGGCATTTCCTATATATAAATTATCCTCATGGAATCGTGCGTAATATTTGGGCTAGAAGCCAGTATATCTAAGGGCTTTCCCTTATTTGAAGTATGACAATCTCTTTGAGGAAATCCATTGTATCTATGTATATGCTCCGGTACGGAGGGAACTTGCTAGTTGAGAGTTGAGTAAGTTGTGAAAAAAAAAAGGAAAAGTACCACGTAATTTATACATGTTGTTTCATATATACTGTATCTGATATTATTTGACCACTAGTAAGTGTTAAAGCCGACCTATTGTCACTACCTCTTCGAGGTTAGGCGTGATACTTACTGGGTACACATTGTTTTTGTACTCATACTACACTTGCTGTGTATTTTGTTGCACATGCACATGTATGTCTAGTGGCCTAGCTTGGCACAACGACATGGTTGATATGGAGACTTAGGTGAGCTGTATCCCGCGAGACGGCCCGCAGCCAGCAGAGTCTCCTTCAGAGTATTGTATTTTTTTTCTGTCCAATTTGTATTCCGGACAGTTATTGTATTACATTTGTTTCCTAGAAATTGCTCATGCACTTGTGACACCGGATTTTGGGATGACTTTAGGATTTATTTGTTAATTAAATTTGTTAAAACATCGTTATTTACTCAGTAAAGTTTATTGATTATTATATAATGTAATGATAAGTAATGATTTCAAAATACTAAAATAGAAATTTAATTAACTTTTAGTGTTGGCTTACCTGACAGAGGTGTCCGACGCCATCACGACCTTTCTTAGGATTTTGGGTCGTGACAACATGGTATCAGAGCCCTAGGTTCCCTTAGGTCTCAGGAGTCATGAGCAAGTCTAGTAGAGTCTTGCGGATCGGTACGGAGACGTCTGTACTTATCTTCGAGAGGCTACATGGCTGTTAGGAGCACTTCCCTTCTTGATTACTCGTCGTGCGATTTGATTCCTTTGAGGCTTATGCCTACTTTTCCTTCTCACTAAATCTTACGCGACGCGAGGCGCTTGCATGAATCGGGGATTTGAGGAATCTTAATGGTACTACATACATGGTGTGTGATGCTTTTCCATGCACAGTCGGTTGGGGTTGTTGTCGTTGCTCTGCGGAAGGATATTATGTTATTTCAGCCTGGTAGTTGTATTTCTGAGAGCTTTGAGGCTATTCTTAGGTTGTTATGATGCTTATTATTAGTTATCGCACGGTATCGATATGATGGTAGGATGCTTGCCCATATGTCGGAGAAATGAATGACTTGAAAGGAGGTCTTCTCAGAGAGTGACTCCGAGATTTCAGTATTTTATTTCCGGCAAAGGAAAGGAAATTGTACTATAAATGTTCAAGTTTGGGTTGATAGAGTAATAAGACTTGATGTTTTCAAGTGAGGTGGAATTTTTATCGGTGATGTGGTATTGTTGTCTTTGATCGAATAAAGTGTGTTAAGTTTGTCGGGGCTATGGTTTCTTCGGTTGCATTGGGTCATAGTATTGTGAAGTAGTATTGAAGGAGTCGCTATCAGGTATCGCGGTGTGCGGTGGTTCAGGATTGAATAGTTATTTCTAACGTTGATGGCTCGAGAAGGGGGATCTTCAGAAAGGGTTGAGGTTGCTAGTGATCTATGGGTTTGAATGTTGCGGACTATGGATACTGATGTAAGACTGCAGCTGAGCAGGAAAAGATGAGGAAGGACATGTGAGAAGTGTCTGGTAGCGGGTAAATTTCTAGAAGGCCAAGGTAAGAAGCGGAAGTCGAGCAGTGTCTTAGAGGGGGAGTTTGACCAAAGTGGGAGAGCGGCACCATAGCATATGAGTTCTGTGGTAAGATAGATGCATATCTTGAGGAGAAGTTTGGAGTGATTTGAGAATTTTAGTGGACGGTGATTGGGTCCACGGGCTTAAATTGAAATGTTGGCTACTACGACAGGAGGATGGATACAACAAAAAAGAGTTGTTCGATATGAAGAAGGATGCAACACAACTTTAAATTGGAAGATATGGTCGCACATTTAGTAGATGTCTATAAGGAGCGGACAGACTGGTAAAGATGGTGAATGATAACGGGCTTAGGATGGGGTATTGATGTCGTGAAGATTGTGCAGTGCAGCATCGTTGGAAGATGTCAGTTGGTAATTTTCGCAGGTGGGTTATCTCCTGTGAGCGGATCAGTAGTTACGTGGTTGGCGAAGTTCTGCGAGGAATTTTATTGACTATCCAGTAAGAGATCGAATATGAGAATGATGCTAGAGATTCGGAGTGTTCATGAAATGCTAAGAGAAGGATTTCGAAGAGTTTGACGAGTTGGTGGTGCAAAATCATGTCAGCAACGAAGAAACAATTTTGGTGGGTTCCAGAGTTGTGTCATAGTAGGTTCAAGCTAAGTGGGAGAGTCCCTCCGCCTACGATTGGGTTGCACAGTTATCTACTGGCAAAAATTCTGGTTATTGGCATATTAGTGGGTTATTACAGCTAAGGGAAGAAGACAAGAGTGGTAATTGAGCATAGGATTTGTTAATGTGTGCAAAGGTTGGCCTTATTGAATCAGGTTTAGGCTTTGGAAAGATTCAGGATTTAGGCTTAGTACAAAGGAAATTTGCAAGGGAAGTGATTCAGTCGGGTGCTTATTCAAGATGGGTGTTCAGGTGCCAGCGAAGCCATGAAGTGGATTATGCTCGGGACCCAGCCAGAGTGGGTGACTCTCAACAACGGTCCTAGTAAATTCAAATGTCAGAATGTGGTGTCTAAGGATTTCAATCCCACAGTATGGTTAAGAATTGAGATTTTGCAGTGGAATTATGGGAAAGAGAAAAATGGTTGGAGTGTTCTACGTTATCTTCGGCGTGCAGAATAGCGTTTGGGTTCATAGAAGGGAGAAATGACTTCGGGTTCATAGAAGGGTTATCAGAATGGGTATGCCAATCAAAGATGTGAATGTACGTGCAAGGAGAGCATGAAACAATTCATGGGTCTGGAGACAAAGTAGTCTCGTGGAATGAAAACACTCGAAGTGAGTGCAAATTGAGTTGATATGTGTTGAGTGGAGTTATCATTATTTCTAAGACAAGTTAAGGATAAGTTAGAAGAAGTCAGGTCAGTTATCCATGGTTGAATTGGCATGATGGTGGCAGTGATCAGTACCTCCAGCGTGATTAGATTATGCATGTGATTTGTGGCAGTACGTGTGAGACTTGACGGCCGCCGTAATTGGTTTTATTTGGGGGTAATTAGGTATTATGGCCTGTGATGTGTAGGCGAATCCTGGAAGGGCAGTGTACTTGAGGATTTGCATGTTCTACAGTTATGAGGATTCGCATGGAATGAGTTAGGTAAAAAGTTTCTATATGATGAAGTGTTCACCCTAATAGTGGTTCAGGGGTTATGATGAAATTCTTGTGTTGTCACATATTGGCATGTCAGGCGCAGTAAGCGGTATGGAATTTGAAATTTGAGGATCGAGGTTGTAGTTTGGTGTTGACAAGAATGTCACGAGCTCAGATGGGCAGGAAAGAATTTAGATGTTTAGACTAAGCTAGTATTGTCTTTAGCGTCACCTGAGACCAATGTTTTGTGAAAGAGCCTTGGCATCCTGATTATGGATTCTTGATTTTCTTTACAGCGTTAATGTGGCCGGTGGTATGAATGTGCAGACTTGTTACCTTGTGTGAGAGGTCGTGGAAGTGTATTCCACGCGAGGATTTTATAAGGGTGGCATGTGGTTTCTCGATTGATTGAAGGTTTGAACCAAGTATGAAGGATGTGGTAAGATAGCTTATTTGAGAGTTTATGCCTGGAGGGAGCTCGGTTCATTTGGTTGTGGATTGTGGGAGTTTGCCTCTGCTACGATGGATGTTCTTGTGTGTTATGAGAAAAGTGGGTTATTATGGACCCAGGTAAGACTATTAGCCTAGTTCGGTACAAGCAGAATCGACTTGAGGGTTATGGATGGATTTAAATATGATTATGGGCTCCGTAAGAGTCAGGTGTGTTCATTTCGATATAGCGCTTCTCATGGAGAGGTATTAGAACATTAGATGTTGTTCCATCCTCGTCCATTTCGTGTAATATTATGATTGTACCGTGTGAGTTGTGAAATGGCTTGATAATTTCTTATGTGTTGAGGTTCCGCGTAGTGATGATGTTATGTGAGCAGGATAGCTCTTGTGATTCAGAGTACATATATATATATATATATATATATATATATATATATATATCGCACCTCAGTTGTGCTTGAGTTTTGTAGCGTATGGCTCTATCAGTCTCCCCAAGATGGTATTATGCACTTAGAGTGCTTGTGACCGATATTCAGTATTTTGTAATAGTGAGAAATTCAGCTCGGTGTGTATCTCCTTATGTGAATTTTATGATGGGATCGGGTGGCACGCCGCCACGGGTATGTTGTTTGGATCGGGTTGCATGCCACAACAGTGTGATGTTGAGTACGGTTTTCTAAATTCTATTTTGTGTGTCTTACTTCCTATTTTCTTAGGAAGGTTCATAATAGTTGCGTGAGTTGAGCAGTCCTTTCCTGAGTCATTTCTTTACGTATTGCATTCGAGTTGTGGCCTATTGGTGCATTGTGGCATCATGTGAGACTGTTGGTCATGTCTGGGGTGATTTGTTTCCTGAGCAGTTCATACTGGGTGAGACGAGATTATTGGATCAGGGATCAGTGCGATAAGATTATGTGAGGTATATTAAAGAACAAATACCATTATTCAGTTCATAATGAAATGATGATTCTAGTCGGGAGGAGAGGTGCAATGATTTGTTGACTCTGCAGTTGGTTATGAACTTCTACTCATCTCCTCCGTTGTGGTGGTATCATAAGCGTTATAGCAGGACTTATATATATGTGTCATGAGGTGCGTTGGGAGCATCAGATTTGTGGAATATTGGCTATTAAGATTAGGGAACGTCATTATGGTTAGATGATAAATTATGTGGTGTATGGTGCTAATTCAGCAAAGGAATGCAGTCATGTTCTGGTACATCGTGTAGTGATTGATACGGTGTTCGTATATTGGAAGCGGGCCTGGCAGAGAATTTTGGATGTTGGAATTGAGCTCTAAGGCCAATTCTGGCTAAGTAAAAGAGGATATCTCCAGATTTTTCGAGGAAATGTACTCAACTGAGTGGTGGTAGTGTAGGTAGGTCCATGAGGTGTTAAACAGTGTTTCAGACAACTCCAGAGCAGTTCTTAGCACGTTCGAGGACGAACGTATGTTTAAGTGGGAGAGAATGTAACGACCCGACTGATCATTTTGAGATCTAATGCGTAGTTTGGCGGTTTGAGGCCATGAGCAGCTTCATTTCATGTATTATGACTTGTAGGCGTGGTCGGAATTGAATTTCGGGAAGTTCGAAGTCGGATTGGAAAAAAATTCTCATTTCAAAGCCTTAAGTTGGAAGAATTGACTGAGATTGGATTTTTGAGTAAACGACCTCAGAATTAGGATTTCAAGGTTCCAACATGTTCGTATGATGATTTCAGATTTGGGCGTATGTTCGGATCAGGTTTTGGATGACCCGGGAGCGTTTCGGCGCATATTGTAGAAGTTAGCATTTTAGAGGAAATTTCATAACTCTGGGTTGAAGTGTATTTCAGTGTTATTGATGTCAGTGTGGGATTCCGAGTCAGGGAAAAGCTCTGTATGGTGATTCTGGTGTTGGGAGCGCGTTCGGAAGTAAATTCAGAGATCTGTAGGTCATTTCAGAGTCATTTGGCTAAAGTTAGAAATTTGAAGTTTTTTTAAGAAGTCCGACCGGAAGTGGAAATTTTGATATCGCGGTCGGATTCCAATTTCGGAAGTTGTAGTAGGTCCTTAATGTTGAACGTGACTTGTGTGCAAAATTTGGGGTCAACCAGACGTGATTTGATAGGTTTCGGCATCGTACGTAGAAAATGGAAATTCCAAGTTTATAAAGATTTAATTGAGTTGCGATCCATTGTTTCGATGTTATTTGAGGTGATTTCAGGCCTCGAACAGGTCTGCATTATGTTTTGGAACAGGTTGGTGTGATTGGAAGGGGTCCCGGGGGCCTCAGGTGGATTCCGGGTGGTTAACTAATCGAATTTGGAGTTTGAGGAAGGGCTGAAGCATCTGGTGTCTGGTGCGATCGCACCTGTACAATAAGGGTCGCAGGTGCGAGAGTCGCGGGTACGCCGAATTGCTGGAAGATGCGAGATTTGGCTGGAGCTGGGGAAGCCGTAGGTGCGGGTGCTTGGGCGCACCTGCGACGCTGGAGGCCGCAGGTGCGAAGGTCAGGGCTGGGCAGTGTGTTATTTTAAACCGAGATCTTGGCTCATTTGCACTTCATTTCTTCCATGGAAGGAGATTTTGGAGCAATTTTGGAGTGGCATTTTTGGCATCTTCCATAAGGTAAGTGATTTCTTCCCATTTTGGGTTAAATACTTGGATTATACATGGGTTAGACATGAAAATTTGTGGAGATTCTGGATTTTTTAAGAAAGACCTAGAATTTGTATTTTTGGATTTTACCACGAATTTGGGCATGAAATTGAAAGAGGATTATACATTTGAGTTTGTAAAGTTATGGGTAATCTTTATCTTCAAAAAAATTTGGAATCCGGGCACGTGGGCCCGAGGGTGATTTTATCGACTTTCCAAGCGGAGTTGGGAACTTATATAAATTGAATTGTTATAAGTATTAGAGTATATTTTCATTGGTTTGCCCATTATTTAGATAGTTTTGGGGCGTTGTGCATCAGTTTGAGTCATCGGAAGGGTTTGGAAGCCGGTTATGAATCTTCGGAGTGAGGTAAGTCTCCTTTCTAACCTTGTAAGAAGGAATTGTCCCCATAGGTGAAATAATTAATTATGTGATACTATTTGTGGGGGGCTACGTACGCACGAGGTGACGAGAGTCCGTACGTAGCTACTAGTTATGCCTATGTCCGGGTAGTTTTAGGCTTACATCATGCTTTGTTGTTATTATATTTGGCTTGTGTTTATTGTTTTCTTTGAGACGAAGTTGGATTGAGCATACTTATTAAATATTTTTGAAAGGAATCGAAAATTGTTATAAAAATGGGAATCTTGAAAGTTCCTGTTTTTAAAAGAAATGGACGAATACATTAATAACTCGAGAAATCTATGTGTAACCGCGTCGCAAGTATGATTCGCGAGCGAAGTAAGTCCTCCTACCACACTCTTATGGGATCGGGTTGTTCGCCTCGGCAGGATTTATGTACCACACCCTCATGTGAGCGGGTTGTTCGCCTCGGCAGGTTAATAGATGCATCTATGGTTCGCGTCGTTCGACCCTTCGTCAGTGCACAGTTTACTTTTATGTTAGATCGGGCCGTACGCCTCGGCATTTCCTATATATAAATTATCTTCATGGAATCGTGCGTAATAGAAGCCAGTATATCTAAGGGCTTTCCATAATTTGAAGTATGACTACCTCTTTGAGGAAATCCATTGTATCTATGTATATGCTCTGGTACGGAGGGAACTTGCTAGTTGAGAGTTGAGTAAGTTGTGAAAAAAATAAAAAGGAAAAGTACCACGTAATTTATATCTGTTGTTTCATATATTTGCCTTGTTTCATCCTTATTCATTTCGTTACTGTATCTGATATTATTTGACCTCTAGTAAGTATTAAAGTCGACCTCTCGTCACAACCTCTTCGAGGTTAGGCGGGATACTTACTGGATACCCGTTGTTTTTGTACTCATACTACACTTGATGTGCATTTTGTTGCACAGGCAGATGTATGTCTAGTGGCCTAGCTTGGCACAGCCGCATGGTTGATATGGAGATTTAGGTGAGATACATCCCCCGAGATGGCCCGCAGCCAGCAGAGTCTCCTTCAGAGTATTGACATTTCTTTTATGTCCAATTTGTATTCCGGACAGTTATTGTATTACATTTGTTTCCTAGAAATTTCTCATGCACTTGTGACACCGGGTTCTGGGATGACTTTGATATTTATTTGTTAATTAAATTTGTTAAGACATTGTTATTTACTCAGTAAAGTTTATTGATTATTATATAGTGTAATGAAAAGTAATGATTTCAAAATACTAAAATAGAAATTTAATTAACTTATAGTGTTGGCTTGCCTGACAGAGGTGTCTGACGCCATCACGACCTTTCTTAGGATTTTGAGTCGTGACAGTTAAATATTTTCTGAATGAAAATAACAGTTAAAATAAAAAGAGATGCTAAAACTGCGATCGAGATATAGCTCTACCTCATCTCTCGAAGTCAGCAACAAGTCACAGCTACTGATGGCTCGGTCCAACACCTGGATCTACACACTTAAGTGTAGAGTGTAGTATGAGTTCAACTGACCCCATGTACTCAGCAAGTATTATACTCATTAATAATGATACTCGCTAATAACCCGCTCAACTCATATATCACACAAGTATACATCAATAATATGATCAAGTCATGAATCGCGGATAAAGCCACGTTGGTGCATAAGATAACATAACATACTCTGCTCAGTTAACAATCCATCATATAAAGAAGATATGCAAAACAAGAGAGGTATGCATTCCTAATCTAGCATGTAAAGATGATATGCAAATAAAACAGGTAAACAACCAAGGAAATTGCAAGTAAAGAAAAAATTCAATTACCAAATCAAACACATGCTTGTTTTCTCCTACCGCGTGCATACCATCAAGAAAGAAACATGAGAGGGTGAGCCGAGGGGGATATCCTTATCCACATGCTGCACGGACAAGTCATGTGCCAATCATATCTCAACCACACAGACAACTCACATGCCAATAATCATAACCTCACGTACAACTCACGCGCCAATAATCACAACAACACAGACAACTCACATGTCAATAATCACAATCGCACAGATAATTCACGTGCTACTAGTTTAATCCATGCCACACAATGAGTGGATATCAAATTTCATACTTACGGACTGGGATAAGTGACATGCTAAAGTGTATTCATGTGCACAATATGCTACCATAACTCAAATCGGACAATTTCATCACGAAAGTAGCAATTATCAAGTTCAATAAGGAGATTAACCACTATGTAACCTCAGACATGGTTCAAATGGCTCACAGAGGGGTACAAAAACAAGAAACATCACAACATGAAGCATATAAATCATTTCAATGCATACCATAACCTAAGCACTACCCCGAGAATGAATAATACCCCGGTGCACGCACATGGGCTCAAACCCTCACATGTGCGTCACCCATAGCACGTCGCCATCAAAACTAATCCAGGCAACTAGTGCCTCAACCAAATTTAGGTAAGATACTTATCTCAAGCAAGCTAAAGTAGTACTCCAAAAAGGCCTCCCGCATGAATCAACATCCGGACGACTTGAATCTAGCTAAAATTACTTAATATTATCAATAAAATCCATAGAAAATAATCCCAAACAATAAAGATATGATCTTGAATCAATTATGCAAAGTCAAAAATCAACCACATTCTCACAACCCGAAACCCGTCAAAACTCACAAATCCCGAACACTCATTCCAATACGAGTCCAAACATGTGTGTTTCCGTCAAATACAACATTAAATCGACCCTCAAATCATCAATTTTCACTCTCCAAAATCATAGCCCAAAACCCCCAAATTCCACCTTAAATCCACATAAATAAGGTGTAAAAATCCATGGATAATAAATATCTATGATCAAAATCAAGTGAAGTACACTTACCCCTTCAATTGTGGTGAAAATCCCTCAAAAAATCACCTTTAGCCGAGCTTCACAACTCCAAATAATGAAAAATTGGCCAACCCCTTTGAATAATATTCTATCTAGCATTTTCGCATTTGCGGACAAAACTGCTGCATTTGCGGCTCTGGTTCTATGGACACAATATCGCATTTGCGAGAATCACATAAACTCCCGAACTCTCGCATCTGCAGCCCCTCCTCTGCATCTGCGGGTTTGCTTCTGCACCCCAACATCCACATATGCGATCCCTAGTTACTCTCACCCAACTCCGCTTCTGCACATCCAAGGCCGCTTATGCGGCTTCGCATCTGTGACCATATTTCTGCAGATGTGGAAACACCAAAACTAAAAAAAACTGCAGCAATGCCAACCCAGTCCATAATGATCCGAAACTCATCTAAAGCACCCCTGAGGGCCCCGGGACACCATCCAATCATAACCAGTACCAAAATATAATAAGGACCTACTCGAGACCTGAAATCACATCAAACAACATTAAAACCACGAACCGCACCTCAATTCAAGCCTAAGAAACTAATCCAAATTCAAAACCTATGTTGAACATGCCTAAAGACCTCGGAATGACATGAAATTTTGCTTACAAGTCCCAAATGACACAACTGACCTATTCCAACTTTTGGAACTACAATCCAGGCCCGATATCATCAAATTTAACTCTCAGTCAAACCTATGAACCTTCCAAACCTACAACTTCTCAACTTTTACCAAATAGAACCAAAGTAACTTAGGAACCTCCAAATTTAAGTCTGGACATATGCCTATGTCCAAAATCACCATACGACCTATTGGGACCATCAAAACACCATTCCAGAGTCGTCTACATAAAAGTCAAACTCCAATCAACCCTCACAACTTAAGCCTCCAACCAAGGGAGTAAGTGTCCCAATTCAATCTAAAGCTCCGTGAAACCAAACCAACCACCCCTGCAAGTCACACGATGACAAATACACATATGAAATGCATCAAATAGGAGAAACAAGGATAAAATACTCAAGATAACCGGTCAATTTGTTATAAAATGGGGGCCAAAATTGAGGAAGATGAAATAATAGATGAGGAGCATTTGGGACGCGGACACCGCCAAAAAACACACACTGGTCCATTTGCGTGATTATGTTACTAATATTTTCCTGAAATTGAGTCCATCTTGTCCTTCATCTACTTTACAACATCACTTAGGTACGCCTTATTCTTTAACACAATATGTAAACTGCAATAAATTCTCTGTACAACAAAGAGCTTTCCTTGATGAAATCACTGCAGCTCATGAACCGGCTCACTTCTCTAAGGCAGTAAAATATGGAAAGTAGAGAGAAGCAATGAGATTAGAAATATAGGTGCTAGAGGATAACAGAATATAGGTAATAGAGGATCTGCCTCCTAATAAAAAGGCTCTCGATTGCAGGTAGGTTTACAACATAAAGTACAACTGTGATGGAATAATTGAGCGACACAAGGCCTGACTAGTTATTGTCGGGAATAATCAAGTAGATGGGATCAACTATAATGAAACGTCTGCCCCAGTGGCAAAGATGATGATTGTTCACATTTTTGGTTGTAGAAGTGGCAAAGAATTGGGAGTTATATCAAATAAATATACATAATGCCTTCCTACATAGGAATCTTCAGGAGGGGATGTACATGTAATTACCTCCTGGGTTTTGTGTTTCAAGTCCAGGACAAGTATGTAGACTTCGGAAGTCCCTTTATGGGTTAAAGCAAGCGGCGAGGTGTTGGTTTGCTAAGTTGTCGGCTGCCTTGGAGGACTATAGGTTCAAAAATTCATACTCTAATTACTCTATTTCACTATGAAAAAGGGTAAAGTTTGAGTAAATGTTATTGTGTATGTTGATGATTTGATTATGTCTAGCAATGAGTCTGAGGGTCTTTGCGAGTTCAAAAAATATCTTGGCAAATGCTTTCACATAAAGTGTCACGACCCAAACCAATGGGCCGCAATGGGCACCCGGTAACTTACTCAACTGAGCACCAACGCGACGTATCTTTCTTATTACATCATCATATACACATGACATACGAGCCTAATAGGCCAACATAATCATTTATAAACTCAAAACATAGGCCGACAAGG
>ML430496.1:27198-48308 GCA_005239525.1 Nicotiana knightiana | reverse complement strand
ATTATTATTATTATTATTATTATTATTATTATTATTATTGTTATTGTTATTATTGTTATTGTTGTTATTATTATTATTATTATTATCATTATTATTATTATTTTGCTAATGACTAATACACCCTTATAAAAAATATAGGGTATTATAGAACACCACCAGACCTCTTTCCAAAAGGATCCCCTCATCAGTCCCGTGAAGGATCATCTGAGAGATCTACATGACGCACTAATGATCAACATGTAGATGAACAAACTGTCGAACAAGACGTTTTAAAATGATTGACTGCAGAACATGTGAATAGTGCTCTTCAAGCCTTTGTTAGGGGGTTGTCTAACGCGCCACAAACTCCTCCACCAGTCAATACGGTGACTTTAGAAAATCCACACTCAGGGCTAGACAATTCTGGTAGTGGAGGAATTCCCAATGAATCTCGTGATGGGATGTCAGGTACACCAAATAACTCTGATTTACAAAGTTTGGTACTAACTTTGCAAAAACAGTTGAAAGAGCAGAATGATCACATAGAACAAATACCTGGAGTACCTCCCGTGATTAAAGGAGTAGATATTGATAAATATTTACAACAGCCCTGGAAGCCAAGTGCGACTCCTTTGCCAATTCCTAAAAAGTTTAAAATGTCTGATATTCCATAATATGATGGAACAACTGATCCTCGAGATCATGTAACTGCATTTGCAACTGGCGTAAAGGTCAATGATTTAACCAAGCAGGAAATCGAATCAGTTTTGGTTAAAAAATTTGGTGAAACACTCACAAAAGGGGCATTAACGTGGTATTCTCTTTTACCTGAAAACTCTATTGATATTTTGTTGAGCTTGCTGATTCATTCATAAAAGCACATTCGGGAGATCAGAAGGTTGATAAAAGGATGGAAGAAATCTTTAAGGTAAAGCAAGGATATACATAATTACTCAGGGAATTTGTGGATAGATTCCAACGGCAGAGGATGATGCTACCACAAGTACCTAACAATTGGGCAACTATGGAATTAGCGAGTAATTTAAACGAGAAAAGTTTAGAAGCTACGAGGAGACTAAAGTAAAGTTGGTGAGAGTTTCCTGCAACAACGTGGAATGATGTGTACAATAGGTACAACATGAAGCTGCGGATAGAAGAAGATACGGTTTCACAACCAAGGGTTGACTGTTTAATCAAAGAATTAGACCCTTTGACTAAAGCTTATTTTTTAGATGAATACGGGTTACTGATAATCAAGATAATGGAGAAAAACGAATAATAGAAAATATTGCAGAAATATAAAGTTGATTGTATTCGAGAATCAAATGCCTTTACAAGCTGTATTCTCCTCCCTTATATAGGATATTCTTACAACGTACGACTCTTGCTATGGTTACTCATTAATGACTAATTATGACATTAATGAGGCGTTACAAAGGATAACAGTAATTGTGGTTCAGTTACATAACGTTCGAGTAATCAATTGTGGGTCTTTGAATCTGCTCGTAGCTTTTCTAGATTCATTCTGACCGTGCCTCTCTCTCGTTTTGATCAAGTTGAGTTTCCCGTGGCTGATAAGTTCGTGGGTTTACTTAACCGTGCCTCTTTATACCGTATCTCTTCAAGGAGTCACGTCCAGCTGTCGTATTTTCCTGTGTCCACGTGACTGGCTGAGTTGTCAAAAGTTGTCTTACGTGTGAAACTCTTTTTACAAATACAGATAGTCCCCCCACTTACCATATATTTAACGATTAATATTGGTAAGTGGATATTCATTTATGGCGGGAATATTTTGCCGCTGCTGAATCATTGTATCCTTCTCTGCACCATAGGCGTCGTTTGTCACTTCCATTTAATGCTCATACCACGTGTCCTTTCCGGATTGGTTCTGCATTTACTCAGCACCTTTTAGGGCTTTTTGCGGCTGTGCCAGTCCCGAAGTGACATCTTCAATTATGACTTTTCATCATTATTTTCCTTTTTATTTATGTTTGACGGTTGTCTTCAAGTATAAATACATGTTTTATTTTCTTTGCTTCCAAGAAACACTTTTCTAACTTTGTCTTTTGTAAAGAACTTTCTTCTTTGCCTTTGTAAACATATATTCTTCAAACCAACCTCAAAGAGTAATAGATATTGAAAGTTTAGCGCCTTCTTCTGCTTCGACTAGGATTCGGAGGGGTGGTAGACTTAGAAGTCTAGGATCCACTCCTTCGAGGGGCTCTTCTTCTTCTTAAATAGTTCCTCTTCCTTCCACTAAATCTCCAGTTTCTCTGAGATTTAGGGTTTCTCGGTCTTTGTCTAGAGGTAAAGGCGAACTCTTTCGTGAACCTAGATTCGATGAAATTGTCCCTGCTGAGTTTGTTTTTTCTAGGGATAGTCAAGTTCTTGTAGATCAATCTTCTTCTCTTGATAGTGTAGAAATATATCCAACCCTTATAACCGAGGGTCAGATTTCCCTTGTTCGTAGGGAATGCTTTTGGAAATCTGACTTTCCTGTCTATATTCAAAACAATAATCAAAGAATAACGTCTTACAAGACGGGATATTCTTTTGTTTATATGTATTCTTTCACTTTAGGCTTTAGACCCCCCTTGACCTAGTTATAATTGAGTTTTGCCGTTTTTTCAATATCTGCTTAGGACAAGTTGGCCCGCTTGTGTGGCGAGTTGTCGCATGCCTTAGGAGTTTGGCTTCTTTAGCCTCGGTTCCTTTTACCTTCAACCATCTTATTCACCTATACTCTCCTACCTTATTTCTTGAAGGGGTTTTTACTCTGATTGCTAGAAGCAAAAGAGTGCTGGTAACCCTTGGAGACGATAAGGATAGGGGCTGGTACCTCCGGTATGTTGCTGTACCCACTGCTGGTTTAGTGGGTGAAGAAAATCTTCCCTTCCCCGAGAAGTGGAATCGTGCACGTGAGTATGCTTTAGCTCACATTTAATTTTTCTTGTTTTGACTTGAGGTGTTTTATTTAACACCATATCTGTTTTTTTTCTTCTCTCAGCAATCATGAACATTGTCGAGAATGTCACCGATATTCGTGATTGGGTAGAAAAATTGTTATTTATTGTCCTTCAGAAGAAAGATCTTGGAAGTACCTCGCTGGGAGGTATGGTTGGCAAGTAAAGACCCACGGTAAGTGAAGATCTTGTTCTTGCTTCTTTCCTTACTCGAGTCTTTATTTTATTTTTTTGTCGTTTAACTTTTTTCCCCTTTTTAATAGGGTTCTCTACTCGTGGAGTGTCTGCTTCCTCTATCCCGATGATGTGCTTAGCTCAAGCCCAGGAAATTATTGCTGGTTCATCTTCATCGAAGAGGAAGATTAGTGAGTCTCGTTCCGTAGAAGAAGAAGAAGAGGGTGCTTTAGTGCAAAAGCCACGAAGAAGGCGAATGATTTTAGATGATGAGCTTACTGCCTTAACCTTGCCTTCCGTGTCTGTGATTGAGCCCCCTGTCCTTGATGATGTTTCACATTCCCCTATTCATGAGGGTATTGCTCTTGCTCTTGACGACGTTCCTTTGGCTGCTGTCTTTCCTGCTTCTTTGAGAGAAGCTGTTTCGTTTATTTCTTTGGCTATCTCAGCTTCTGCTGCTGCTTTGCCTATAACTTCTTCAATCCTTCAACTTTCCGTGCCTGCTTCTTTGCCCGTGGCTTCTCCAGCTTCTCAACCTTCCGTGCCTGTTGCTGTTCCATTTCTGTCTGCTTCCATGCCTTCCGTTTGGGAAGTAGGGTCTTCCAGCAGAGAGATGCGACAGGTGGTAATAGAGGTTCCAGCTGAGGGAAACCTTTTCAAGAAGACGAGTGATCCTGAAGTATGGCTCAAGCCTTTGATAGGTCCCACTGAGAAAGCAAAGCTAGCTAGCCATAGTGCTCTTACATGGGTCAATGAGGTCGTGCATACCTCTTTGAAGATATGGTGTAAGTTATCCTCTTTCACTCTCGTATATGAAATTTACCATATCTGACTGGTTTGTTTCTTGTAGATTAACCTTATAGGCATGGAGCTTATGAAGAGGATTTCAAACACAGACCAAGGGACAAGAGAGTTGCAGGCAGAAGTTGATAATTGGAGAGCACCGTATGATAGCCTAAGGATTGATATGGATGCTTTAGAAGAGGAAATGAGTACCTTGAAGCGGCAGATGAGACTTATGGAAGCAGAACTAGCAGTGGAGCGGGCTTCTTGCAGTCAAGCTGATAAAGATAAGAGTGTTCTGGAGTCTTCGTTCGCGGAGCAGCTGTCCCCTGCATCAGAGGAGATTGGAGACTTGAAGAACTTGCTGGGGCAGAAGGAAGAATACTTAGGCGAGCTCATGCAATCACTCACTCGTACTCAAGAAGATCTTCGTAGGGATTTAGACAAAGCTCAAACTTTAGAGGAGTCGATTATTCCATTAAGATCCGCGCATGAAGCCGTAGAGGCGGAGAAGTACGGGTTGAGAGTTGAGCTTCAAGTGTGGGCAAAAGATTATGAAGATTTGGAAGAGGTGGCTGCTGTCGATGTGAGCTGGGCGTATATGAATTCTCGCCTTGACACATTGATGGAAATGAGTCAAGAGGGTTTTGACCTTAGTGCTGAGATAGCCAAAACTAAGGAAGCCATGGAGAAGGCTCAACAGGGTCATAACCTCTCTTCACCTGATGGTGAGATTCCAGCCGCTCATGCCTCCTCATCCCCAGTTGCTCCCGCTTCTTCTACCACTGAAGTCAACCCCTCTTTTGGATTTCCTTTAAGTCCCCAAATAACAACTTAGGGTCACCACAATGTATATATATATAAAATTTATACGGCTAAGTATAAGTTAATACTTAGTTTTAGCCGTTTTAATATGTAAATGTTAGTTCGACTTTTGTTGAGTTTCTATTTCACTTTTTAAGTCTTTTGCATGCTTCATTATTCGAGGTTTTAGTTTTTCCTTCGAGTTTTGCATGGGGAATGCTTAGACTACTCGTATCTTTTTTGTAATAGGCACGGTGTCATATCAAATGTGTGCCTTTTTGTAGTAGGCATAGTTTATGGAAGAGGGCCCTTTATAATTGACATAAAGAAGACGTCTCAACTTTATGATAATGCAATAGAGTGATAGGAATTTTACACATGTTTAAGAATGTTTTCAAGGAAAGTTTTTGTTTGAACTTCCACGACATTTTACATGTGTTTGGTTATCGTATAAAACTCGTGTTTGCAACTGTTTTTGTTTAACAGATTTGATAGATTCTTGTATTTCATAACTGTTTTTCATAGGTAATAGTTTTTCGATATTAATACAAGGAAACAATTGGTTTTTACTAGTAACAGTTTTTATAAAGATTGGGGTTTCTACCTGTAACTGTTTTGGAAACAGTTTTCTAATAAGTACGAGAGAAATGTTTTCTTATCCATAACTGTTTTTATTTGATAACAGTTTCTTGAACAAATACAAGGATTTAGATCTTTCATCCATAACTGTTTTATTTGAGAACAATTTTTTGAGTGAGTACATTGATGATGATCTTTTACCCCTAACTGTTTTTGTTACAACAATTTTCAATAAGTATAAAGATGTACATTTCTTTCTCGTGACTAACATTTTGCCTTTCAACCTGAATATGTTCGAAGGTTTTTGCTTTTTGCATTAGGCTTTGTATTTGGATGGCTTTTTTGATTTCTTTCGATTCTGCTCGTGTCACTTGTCTCGTTGGGTAGATGGGTCTTCAGGCTCGAGCTTTTGACTTTTTGGTAGTCTTTTTTGCTTCGTCTTAGACTTCCATACTGTATAGTCCCCCAAGTGTTTGAGCTTTGAAGAATGAAATCTCGAGCACTTGATTATTCCTTCCTTGTGGTCCTTTTCCTGAAAAGGAAAAACATTTCGGACTCGAAGGTATATAGTTTTTTAGATGATGACTGCTTAACCATTTTAAAAAGTCCATCACAAAGTGTAACCCTAGACCGGGAATTGTGTTATTTCCTCACATCTTTGCAGGTCTAATATCATCATTTGGTGATGGGTTAGCTTTGTGCCTACCATCTAAAAAAGTTAGTAAATTTTTTTTAAATGTTCAAAATAAAATCGAACGTGTGATACCTGACGGTGGGTATTCTTTTCTTTTAGAAGTAATACTTCTTTAGATGGACGACGTTCCAACTTGTTGGTAGAACTCTGCCGTCCATAGCTTCCAACTCATAGGCGCCTATCCCAGCTATGCCTCGGATTTTGTAAGGTCCTTCCCAGTTTGGATTTAGCTTTCATGCACCTGGTTCTTTTGTTGATTGAAAGACTTTTTTGAGGACGAAGTCCCCAATTTTAAAGTACCTGAGATGAGCTTTACGGTTGTAATAATGCTCTATGATTTGTCTTTGAGCTGCCATCTGTATTAATGTTGCTTCTCTCTGTGGTTCGAGCAGGTCCAGGTTGGTCCTTAATTCGTCGTCATTTTCACCTTCCTTATGCTTGGTTCGCCGATCTTATGCTGTTAAGAACCTTATGCTTGGTTCTCCAATCTCTACTGGTATTAAGGCTTCTGAGCCATAAACAAGTGCGAATGGAGTTTCTCCCATGGCTATTTTTGAAGTTGTTCTATATGCCCATAGTACCGCTGGTAACTCATCAGGCCAATTCCCTTTGGCTTTATCTAGCCGCTTTTTTAGATTGTTGATGATGACCTTATTCGTTGACTCAGCTTGACTATTAGCCATGGGATGGTACGACGTTGAAGTGATCCACTTGATTTGCCAACTTTCGAAGAATTCGGTGATTTGCGAGCCTATGAATTGTGGGCCATTATCACACACGATCTCCTTCGGTATTCCATACCCCATTTCATTAAAGGCCATAGGGATATTATTGGATGTAATATTTCCGCTGGTCGATGCATGTTATTGGCAAACCTTTGGCATCTGTCACATTTGGATACGAAATTCTTGACTTCTTCTTCCATCATAGGCCAATAGTATCCGGCTCTGATTAGTGTTTTCACTAAGGATCTCACCCCTGAGTGATTTACACAGTGTCCTTCGTGGACTTCTTTCATCACAAATTCCATTTGGTTAGGTCCAAGGCATTTAGTAGGGGTCCTCCGAACATCTTGCAATAAAGTAAGTTGCGAATAAGGCAGTACCGTGCAGCTTTGCAGCTTAGTGCTTTAGCCGCTTTCCTGTCTTCAGGTACAGTTCCATTCTGCAAACAATTAAGAATTTCGTTTCTCCAGTCCCAGGTTAGGTTGTTGAAAGTTACCTCATTCCTGTCCTGGTCTATTATTGTATGAAATAATTGAACGACCATTGTATTGTCTTTGTTCGTTACTTCCGTGACTGCAACGAGGTTAGCTAATGCATCTGCCTCTGCATTTTCCTCTCTAGGTATTTGCACTACCTTCCATGTTTTGAATTGTCTCACGAGCTCTCGTGTTTTTTCAAGATACTGTTGCATTCTTGTCTCTCGAGCGATCTAAGTCCCCTGTATCTGATTTACTACCAGTTTGGAGTCGTTGTAGATCAGAATTTGCTCGATTGAGAGCTCCCGTGCAAGTTCAAGCCCTGCAATAACAACTTCGTACTCTGCTTTATTGTTAGTGATAGGATAACACTTTATAGCTTGCCGTGTCTTTTCACGCGTGGGTGATATCAAGACTATGCCTAAGCCGACGCCTTTTATATTTGAAGAACCACCGGTGAACAAGGTCCATAGTCCTGGATTAACACCGTTAAAGAGTAGTAACTCTTTTTCTACTTCAGATACAATGCTATTACTAAATTCAACAACAAAATCAGCTAGTATTTGAGACTTAATTGCAGTCCTAGGCTAATAGATTATCTCATGCTCACTTAATTCTATGGCCCACTTGGCTAATCTTACTGACAATTCTTGTTTATGCAAAATATTTCTTAAAGGCTATGAGGTCACAACAGTGATTGGGTGGCATTGAAAATAGGGTCGTAATTTTCTAGATGCCATTGCTAACTTTTCCAGATGTGGATATCTAGTCTCAGCATCTAGCAAAGTTTTACTTACATAATAGATTGGTGATTGTTTACCTTTTTCTTCTCTTACCAATACTGCACTTACAGCAATTTCTGTGACAGCCAGGTAGATGTACAATTTTTCCCCTTCTTTTGGCTTTGAAAGCAGTGGTGGTTTCGATAGATAAATCTTTAGGTTCTTGAGGGCTTGCCGACATTCTTCAGTCCATTTTGAACTGATTCTGCTTTTTGAGAACTAAGAAGAATTTAAAACTTTTTTCGGAAGATCTAGAAATAAACCTACCCAAAGCTGCTATTCTCCCTGTCTGTCTTTGAACTTCCTTTTTATTTGTTAAGACGTCAAGTATTTCCTTTATGGCTTTAATTTGAGCGGGATTTACCTCTATTCCTCTGTTTGATACAAGAAAACCCAAAAAATTTCCTGATTGCACTCCAAAAGCGCATTTCTCTGGATTTAACTTCATATTATACCTGCGTAAAATATCAAAAGCAGTAGAGAGGTGCTGGAAATGGTATTGTGCTTGTGTTGATTTTACCAACATGTCATCAATGTAAACCTCTATCGCTTTTCCCAGATGTTCTTGGAACATCTTGGTCACTAACCTTTGATAGGTGGATCCAGCATTTTTTAGGCCAAAAGGCGTGACTTTATAACAATAAGTCCCCCTTTTCGTGATAAAGGAGGTTTTTTCCTCGTCTAAAGGATCTATTTTAATCTAATTATAACCAGAATATGCATCTAGAAAGCTTAATAGTTCATGACCTGCGGTGGCGTCAATTATTTTATCTATATGAGGCAATGAGGATGAATCTTTGGGGCATGCTTTGTTTAAGTCAGTATAATCTACGCATACTCTCCACTTGCCATTCTTTTTAGGTACTACCACGGTGTTTGCTAACCAGTTAGGGTACGTTACCTCTCGAATCGAACCAATCTTCAAGAGTTTCTGTACCTCTTCGTCAATCACTTGGTTCTTGAATGGTCCTTGCTTTCTTTTATTCTCTTCGAGCGGAGTATAGCCTCGTGCCTATACACACTTTCTGCTCAGGCTTTTGTTCGGATAATGGAACAACTTCGAGCTCTTCCATTATTATTTTGATGTGCTCATCTTCCTCCGGTTCACGAATGACGTCCGTTCTGGAATCAGTTTCTGTGTGGTATAGTATACCTTTCGTGGTAACTTGATTGTCCTTCTCATATGTATTTTCTTTCGTACCTATTTCAGCAATAATACCTTCCGTACCTATTTGAGCAGTAATTTCTTCCATGCATGTTTGGGCGGTGATACCAGCTTGGACGATTTCCTTATTTCGTAATTCTTCCACCTCTATTTTCTTGTTGTAGTGTACCACGAAATTTATATTTTTTGCGGTATGTTGATCTCCTTTGATTTGTTGAATCTCCCATTCAGGGGAAAATTTAATTACCTGATGCAACATGGAGGGTATCGCTTTAATGTCGTGGATCCATGGCCTTCCAATGATCACGTTATAAGCCATGTCAGTATTGATGACTTGGAACCTAGCACTTTTGATCACCCCCTCAGCATAAGTGATAAGCTCAATTTCTCCTTTTGTTATAACTGTCGAGTTATCAAACCCTGATATGGATCGTGCTTTTGGGATTACTTGATTCCCCAGTAGCATTTCCTCCACGACTCTTAGAAAAATGATATTTACTGAACTGCCTGGATCAATCAATACTCTTTTTACGCTAGTGTCATTAATAAGTAAAGATATTACCAGAGCATCATTATGCGGAAGCATTAATCCGCTGCTATCTGCATAATCGAAGGTTATATCGTCTTCTCCACGAGTACGTTTCCCGTGTGTAATTGTGAACTTTGTGGCTGTTTTGCAAATCACTCCGTTTACTTCCTTCACCCCCGTGTATTATGTTAACGGTTTGTTTTAGAGAAGGAGGCTTTGGGGGCTCCTGCTTGTTCCTCATGTATGCCTGTTTACCTGTATCACTAAACAATTCTGTTAAATAGCCCTATTTTAACAAATTTTTTACTTCACCTTGTAAAAATCTGCAATCCGCAGTTTTGTGCCCATGATCGTTGTGAAATTCACACCAGTGATCTGGGTTTCTTCTACTTGGATTTGACCGCATCTCTTTGGGCCACTTAACCTTGTCTCCCATGTTCTTCAATATTGAGACAAGTTCAGTAGTACTTACATTAAAGGTATGATCCCTAATTGAGTACTACCTCTTGGTCGTTCATCTCAATCTTTTCTAGATCTAGATGAGGATGAGACTATATCTCTTCCTTGTGGTCNTTTTTACCTGATCTTCTATCTGATTCAGGACGTCTGGATCTGGAATGATCTTCATCTCTCGAACGAGCAATGATATCTTCTTCTATTCTGAGTTAAGTATTGTACCTGTTATATACATCATTCCATTTTATGGCGGGGAATTCTCTTAGATTCTCCTTAGCCTGGTGGCTTCTGAGCTTTTATCGTTTAAGTTGCTTGCAAATGACATGGCTGCCCAATTATCAGGCACCCTGGGTAACTGCATTCTTTCTCGTTAAAACCTGTCAACAAACTCACAGAGTAGTTCCGTGTCTCCTTGTTTTATTTTGAATATGTCTTCCATTCTCTTCTCAACTTTTTGTGCACCAGAGTGTGCTTTTATAAACGAATCTGCAAGCTCAGCAAAAGAGTCAATAGAATTTTCAGGGAGAAGAGAATACCAGGTTAGAGCCCCTTTGGTAAGTGTTTCCCCAAATTTTTTGACAAGGAGTGATTCAATCTCTTGTTTCGTTAAGTCGTTGCCTTTTACCCCAGTAGTTAAACAAGTCACATGGTCGCGTGGGTCAGTTGTTCCATCATATTTGGGAACGTCAGGCATTTTAAAATTCTTGGGTATAAGCAAAGGTGCCGCACTTGGCCTCCAAGGTTGTTGAGAATATCTTTCAACATCGATGCGTTTGATGACAGGTGGTACACCAGGAATTTGTTCGATGTGATCGTTCTGCTCCTTCATCTGTTTCTGCATGGTTAGCAGTAATTTTGTAATTCTGAGTTATTAGATATACCTGGTCTCATTTCGAGAGATTCATTAGGAGTATCTTCTCTTCCTGAGTTTGCCAACCCAGATTGAGGATTTTCCATGGTGATGGTGTTATTAGGAGGTGGCGTCGGCGGTGTAGGCAACGCTGTCGGTAATCCTCTCACAAATTCTTGCAAAGCTTGGCTCACATACTCTGCAATCATTTTCTTTACACGATTTTGTTCCATAGTTTGATCATTATTACCATTGTTGGTATTGGATCTTTCTGGGGATTATTCCCTCGAACCACGTTGGTTTCCAGAAGACTATGGAACTGGGGTTCCACTTCTTTGCTGGTTGTTGTTGTTGGGGTTTGACATAAGTTAGAGGATATCACTTGGAAAGTAAACAAAGATTATTAGATTCACGATAACGGAACCAATTTGTTTAACCACAGAATTAGACCCTTTGACTAAAGCTTATTTTTAAGATGAATACAGGTTACTTAATAAATAATATTTCAGAAATAAAAGATCGGCGTTGATTGTATTCGAGAATCAGATGCCTTTACAAGCTGTATTCCCCTCCCTTATATAGGAGATTCTTATAACGTACGACTCTTGCTATGGTTACTCATTAATGACTAATTATGACATTAATTATGCGTTACAAAGGATAACGGTAATTGGGGTTCAGTTACATAACGTTCGAGTAATCAATTATGGGTCCCTGAATCTGCTCGTAGCTTTGTCTAGATTCATTCTGACCGTGCCTCTCTTCCGTTTTTATCAAGTTGAGTTTCCCGTGGCTGATAAGTGTGACGACCCAAAGGGTCATCACCTATGTTATTACCCATCCTGTACTTCCAAGGCCTTGAAAAACTCATTCGTATTTGCCTCGATTAGTGTGCGCAGTCCGGGCGCGTAGCCAGACGACTAAAATATGAGATTCTGTAAAACAATACTAAGATTTGATATTAAAAATGAATAACCTTGACTTCGGTCAACATTTTGGGTAAACGGGCCCGGACACGTGATTTGATGGTCCCGGAGGGTCCGTAGAAAAATATGGGACTTGTGCGTATGCTCGGAATCGAATTCCGAGATCCCAAGCCCGAGAAATGAATTTTTGAGTAAAATTATTTGCTGAAAATATTTAAGAAATTTGAAAGTGAAATCTGATTAGAAAGTGATGGTATCGGGCCCGTATTTTGGTTCCGGTGCCCAGTACAGGTCTTATTTATGGTTTAAGTCCTTTCTGTAAGGTTTGGTTGAAAATGGATTTCGTTTGATGTGTTTCGGACTTAAAACGGAAAATTTTATGTTTTGTGAAATTTGATAGAATTCATGGATTTTGAGACCTAATTCTATGTGTATTATGTTGTTTTGGAGATTTGATCGCACGGGTAAGTTCGTAGGATGTTGCGTGAGTAATCCGTAAAATTTGGTGTCGTTCCGAGATGTATAGGTCAGTTCGGCACGTTGTTAGCGAAGTTAGAAAACTTAAAATTTCCTAAGTTTGGTTCTTGAGGTTTGGGGGTGTGAATTCGAGTTTTAGCATTGTTTTGAGTGTTCTGAAGGCTCGAGTGAGTCCGTATTATGATTTGGGACCCGTTGGTATATTTGGTTTGGAGCCCCGAGGGCTCGGGTGAGTTTTGGATAGGCCACGGACTTCATTTTTGGCCTTGGAAATCTGCTGGTGTGCCTGTTCTGCAGGCCTTCGCAAATGCGAACAATGCCATCGCAAATGCGAAGGCAGTGCTGTGCAGGCATGTTCGCAAATATGAACAATGCCATCGCAAATGCGAAGGCAGTGTTGGGCAGGCATGTTCACAAATGCGAACAATGCCATCGCAAATGTGAAGCCTCCCCTTCTGCCCAGTGTTCGCAAATGTGAATTGTGCTTCGCAATTTCCAGGTCAGGGGTTTTCGCAATTGCGAACCCCTGTTCGCATTTGCGAAGCCAACCAATGGCCTGCAATGCACTTAAACCGAATTTTTGACTCCATTTTCATATTTTCTCAAACACAAACTCACTTTGGCAATTTTCCAAGAACAAGACTTCTTCCAAATCAATTGTAAGTTGGTTTTTACTCAATTCTTTCAATCATTAACATCATTTAACATGTTTTTAACTTAAAATCAAAGATTTCCATGTGTGAAATTGGGTGTTTTGGGTAGAAGTTAGGTTTTTTCTAAAATCGGGGTTTGAGTGGGTAATTGATCTCCGATTAGAGAGAGTTTTATATGGTTGGACTCGTGAGAGTACGAGGGTTCTGAAAATGTAAAATTTATCCGATTTCGAGGTGCTGACCTGAGGGGTATTTTGGTCATTTCACCTAATTTCGCGTTGTAACCTTGAATTTAATAGTAGAATCAATTGCATGAGATGTTATTTACGATATGAAATTTATTTGATTAGATTTGGGCTATTTGGAGTCGAATACTCGTGGCAAACGTGTGATTTCAAGTTGATTTTGAGCCGATTCAAGGTAAGTGGCTTGTCTAACTTTGTGTGGGGGACCTTTCCCCTTAGGATGTGATGTTTGGTAATTGAATGCCTTGTACGTGAGGTGACGAGTGCGTACTTGTGCTAATTGTTGTAAATCCAGTTTTACTTTAGATATTTAGACTGAGTTCCTTTCTTACATGTTTTACTCTACTTGCAATCATAGTCTATGTTAGCTTAGAAGGGCATGCCTAGCTGCCCCAAATTACCTGTTTGCTTAGATTGCTTTAAATTGTACTACGTGAAGTATGTTGGGCTAGAGTTACTTGTTGCCTTGTATTTTTGCAATTTAAATATGAATGTCTTCTTGTTGTGGCTGCATATTTACTTTGGGACTACGGGACGGTATCCCGGGAGATCCCCCTGCTTATTTACTTTGGGACTATGGGACGGTATCCCGGGAGATCCCCCTGCACACTGATATTAGGACTGCGGGACGGTATCCCGGGAGATCCTTTGAATATACATGATGGACTACGGGACGGTATCTCGGAAGATCCTTTGAATATACATGATGGACTACGGGACGGTATCCCTGGAGATCCTTTGAATATATATGATGGACTACGGGACGGTATCCCGGAAGATCCTTTGGATATACATGATGGACTACGGGACGGTATCCCTGGAGATCCTTTGAATATATATGATGGACTACGGGACGGTATCCCGGAAGATCCTTTGGATATACATGATGGACTACGGGACGGTATCCCGGGAGATCCTTTGGATATACATATGATGGACTACGGGACGGTATCCCGGGAGATCCACTGGACATTTGAGAAAAGGACTACAGGACGGTATCCTGGTAGATCCTCCTTGTTACCATTGTTATTATGTTGTACATATTCCGGGTTTACTCTATTCTTGTGCTTAGTTATTGCCTTGTTTGACCTGTCTTATTTCACTGCTGTACTTATTATTGCCGCCTGTTTTCATACGGTAAATTCCTATTATATTGTTTGATCTCACTAGGACCCTGACCTTCCTCGTCACTACCCGACCGAGGTTAGGCTTGGCACTTACTGAGTACCGCTGTGGTGTACTCATGCCCTTTCCTGCGCATGTTTTTCATGTGCAGATCCAGGTACCTCCACTCAGGCGCACTATCCCCGAGGCTGAGAGATACAGTAGAGACTTCGAGGTATATCTATCCCGTCCGCAGACCAGGAGTCTCTATCTTATTCCAGCTTTGGTGAAAAGTTTATCCCTCCTTTCAGTTGTATAGTTATTCTGGAGTTAGAGCAGTGTATTATATTCTGTTAGCCTGTGGTTCCCGTGAGTTTTCGGGTTTTGGGGTAATGTTGTAGACTTCCGTATTATTTTTTGGTTGTATATGTCAAGTGGCATTTATATACAGTCTTTATTTTTGAGATTGCTTA
Organism: Nicotiana knightiana; assembly: GCA_005239525.1. Lineage (NCBI taxonomy): Eukaryota > Viridiplantae > Streptophyta > Magnoliopsida > Solanales > Solanaceae > Nicotiana > Nicotiana knightiana. The sequence goes on along the minus strand of ML430496.1, from coordinate 33,471 downwards.
GTTTTTTTATTTACTTATTCCACGATTATGTTTTTATTCCGCATTGTTAGGCTTACCTAGTCATAGGGAATATGTGCCGTCACGACATGTTCACGGAGGGCGAACTGGGGTCATGACAATAAGTTCGTGGATTTACTAAACCGTGCCTCTTTGTACCGTATCTCTTCAAGGAGTCACGTCCAGTTGTCACGTTTTTCTGTGTCTATGTGACTGGTTGAGTTGTCAAAAGCTGGCTTACGCGTGAAACTCTTTTTTACCAATACAATGTATGCATTGGGGGGAGTATTTGTATTGGTAAAAAAGAGTTTCACACATAAGCCAGATTTTGACAACTCAGCCAGTCACGTAGACACAGGAAAACGCGACAGCTGGACGTGACTCCTTGAAGAGATACGGTACAAAGAGGCATGGTTCATTAAACCCACGAACTTATCAACCACGGGAAACTCAACTTGATCAAAACGGGATATAGGCACGGTCAGAATGAATCTAGACAAAGCTACGAGCAGATTCAGGGACCCACAATTGATTACTCGAACGTTATGTAACTGAACCCCAATTACCGTTATCCTTTGTAACGCCTCATTAATGTCATAATTAGTCATTAATGAGTAACCATAGCAAGAGTCGTACGTTATAAGAATATCCTATATAAGGGAGGGGAATACAGCTTGTAAAGGCATCTGATTCTCGAATACAATCAACGTCAATCTTTTATTTCTGCAATATTGTTTATTATTCATTTTTCCCATTATCTTGATTATCAGTAACCCGTATTCATCTTAAAAATAAGCTTTAGTCAAAGGGTCTAATTCTTTGGTTAAATAGACATAACTTATAATATGATTGTAGGAAGAATATGGATTCATGATATGGATGTTGTACCATCCACATTGTATCAAGTTATTGAGTTTCCTTCACAATGCAGGATTTGACAAATCCGTGGAGATCAACAGGCTTCTAAAAGTATCAATTTAGTGGTGGTTACAAGCACATTGAACGACGTTGCTGTTTAACCAAAGAATTAGACCCTTTGACTAAAGCTTATTTTTAAGATGAATACGGTGATGTTGTAGACTTCAATACCACGCAAGAAGATAGGTTACTTTGTGTGGTACCCAATTTTCGAGTGCTGTCTCACTTGAAGAACCTGGTTCTTCTTGGTGTTCCAATTACTGCTGTTCGTGGAATAATAAGAGCAGTAAAGTAAAAACACAAAGATTTTTACGTGGAAAACACCTGGCTCAAAAGGTGAAAAAACCACGACCTACACCTCAATAGGATTTTCTCAAACTCTTCACTAAAACTCTGAGCCAAACGGACTTACAAAATAAGCTCTTTTTTAATCCTAGGATTAAATCTAACCCTATGTAGTAACTAGCCTCTAGCTAATTTCTACCAGCTTCAAGTTAACTCTAACTTGAACAAAGGTGTACCTATTACAATTGCTTCTATAAAAGCTGAAAAGATACAATATTAAATCGCCTACTACAACCAACTAGACTCAATGATAAACAGATGGAACTGGTTCTTCTAGCTGGTATGTAGCTTCAGATTCGCACTCTCCAATTTGGCTCGAACTGCTTGCAAAATTTCTTCACGAGTTTTTGCTCTCAATTCTTGATAAATTTCTTCTTTTGTGCATCTACATACCATAAGAACAATCTGCAATTTATAGGAGTTAGTAGATAAAGAATTAACTAGAATCCTAATCCAACTCTTCCATGGTGAAAGAGTTCTAGTCAAACTCAACTCCTAAATCCTTCCTTATCTTTGATTCTGTTCTTATTGAATAAGGAGTCCTACTCTAATTTCGTTTTTGCAATCTTTTCGATAAGAAGATATCTTAATTTAATTAGAATACATTTATCTCCTGCATGTGCATCTCATGTGCCTTTAACTCTGCTGGTCTATGCCACATGTGATGGACCTGGTTCATCTCAGAGTTACTTTGTCAATCTTCAAAACTATTTCCTTTCTTGGGCCAACAAATTCCCCCTTTTTGATGATGACAAACTTTGTGCTTCAGGCCTGTTTCAGCTTAGTCCAACAGTGACACATATTAGAGTATTAAGCATTTATCACAAAGAACCAAGTTCATTAGGTTATAAATATCACATGTTCAGAGCACAACCTATCTTCCCCCTTTTGGCATCATCGGAAAATTGCAAAACAAATTGTGTGAATCCTAGATTTTTAACACTTACTCATGGCCATTTGGGCAACTGCATATACAATCATGGATTAATCATCAATAATCAACTAAGAATTCAAACTATCAAAAAATAAAAATACTAAATCAGAGCAAAAAGCATCAGATTTCATTGATAAAGCGAATATGATTCTGCCACAATCCACAAAATAAAACAAAAACAGTTAAAACATGAGAAAAAATAAAATTCTGAATCTGGGTTACTGAAAGTTCTAGGCAGGCTAGGAAATTAAGTCTTGGAAGAATTGTAGACCTGGTTCGTTTAGCCGAGATAGATGGTTCAGCAGACTTAGAAACAGATGAAGACTTCTTTGAGGAAGTCTTGACTTTATTGGGCTTAGGGTCTGAACCTCTACTTCTGCCACTTTTTCACCTTCATGGACCAGGTCCACTCATCCACTTCAACAGCCTCAATAGGCTCAACAACCTTTTCTTTCCCTTTTTCCACTCTTTTCTTCTTACTCTCCTCTAAAGATCTCTTCAACTCGTCCTCACTTTGCTTTACCTTGCTCCTTGTAGTTCTTCCTCTTGGAAGAGAAATATTAGAAGTCTCAGAAGGAGCAACTTTTCTTTTCTTACTTTCTCTTGTTGTTCCAGACTTTTGAGCTTTAGGAGTTCTTTTCTTCTTAGGATTGTAATTATCACCTAACATTTTCAGCAAATCCACCAGGGTTTCCTCAGTAGATGAACCAGGTTCATCTGTGTGCTTTCCTAAATTTACTAACCCTTCAGCGGCTTCTCCTAATTCACTTCCCCCTGCGTTCTTGCTACTTTCTTCGCCGTTTTCTGGCTCAGCACCACATATAGCCATTTTTACAGATTCTTTCCCTATTCCCCTCTCTTCACTCCTTACTTCCTTTCTCTCATTTTCTTTTTCGATTTTATTTTTACCTCCTCTCCTTCTTGTCTCAAGTATTTCCACATATACCACAGACCTAACCAGTATGAACCTATTTTCTAAGTTTTCAACGACCTTAGAAATGACCTCAGAAGAAGGTTATGGTATAAAAGTTACCTGTTCAGAATCGGAAGACCCAGTTTCTTCCCCCTCAGTTGCCGACTTGAAAGAGTCATCGGAAATTTGGGAATGGTTCTGTAAGGGAGGGGATGGCTTGAATGAACTTTTAGTTTTGAATTGACGGTTAAGGCTTCCCTAGAATCTAGGTATTTTAATTTGGTAAGGAATCTTGTTGAAATGAAATAGTTCAAAGTTAATTGGATAGGCTTTTCAAGATTTTGAGTTTGGGTAGAGTTCTGCTCATGATTTAATTATTAGTAATTCAAAGTGTGCAGAGTGTAGAACACATACCTCGCCTTTCAGATGAACCAACACGATGAACCAGGTTCATCTTTTCAGAATCCTCTTGATTAAGCCTCAATTTGCAGAGATAGAAAAAATTTCATTAGTGACCAATAAGTCATATCAAACATGGCATAAGAGTATACCTTTTACAGTATGAGATTGAGAAATTGTTAATCTGATTATTTACACAAATTCCTGATTTTCTAGCCAAATGTTTTCATTTTTCCTTCTTCTTTTTCCTTTTTTTTCCATGTATTTACATTCTGAACTGGTTCAATTAAGTGATCTTAATCATCCCTAATAGTGACATGTTCCTTTCAAAATGCTCTTTACTAAGTGCTTTTGTAAAGATATCTGCATGGTTTCACAACCAACTAGTTACTCCTTGATGTTCCTTCATTGCTTTGTTGTGTGGAACAGGTTTAGGTACAGGTTCCAATGAAGTTTGGAATTATTTTGTTCTATTCCCCCTGTCATGTTGCCCGGGATGGATGGACCTGTTTCATCACCTGTTCCTTCCTCCATTGTTGCTTTAGTTTGGACAGAGTTTCTGACCAGCCCAATTTCTTCACCATCTTGTTCACTACCAACCCTAATGATTTCACCTTTCTTTCCATTTCCAAAGGAGACATTTCCTCCTTTGAGGTCTCCAAGTGAAAGGAACTAGTCTTTGTTTCCAGTCATGTGTTTTGAGCAACCACTATCCATGTACCATATTTGGCTATTACCTTTCACTTGAAACTACAAAAGAAATCAGAGGTTAGTTTTAGGAACCCAAACTAGTTTGGGTCCCTTGCCATGAGAAAAGGGATGAATCAATTTCTTTTTAGTCCAGGCAGGTAACCAATTTTTCCTTCGAACAAATCTTGTGTTGTTTTGACTAGCCTTTTCTTTTGCATTGCATTCACTTTTGAAGTGACCAGTCTTACCACAATGTGTACAAATTTTGTTCTCAGGAAGAGTGAGGTACTTGCTTTTTGGGTCCCACTTAGGCAGCAGATTCCTAAAGGCAAGTCCTCTTCTATTGCTACTATGGTGTTCTTGTACCCAAGTTAATGCATCAGAGGACCTGTTCCATTTGGCAGTTCTATCTAGTTCATGCTTGATCTTTCCAAGATCCTCCTTAAGGACTCTTATGTGCTCATCTCTTTTGTACAACTCGTCCTTCATTTTTCCTAGGTTTTCTTCTAATGTGAGTTGTGTGTGACCAGCTTTGTTTTTACCTGTTCCTAATTTCAGTTTTAGATTTTCAGATCTTAGCTCTAGGATAGTGGTGTCAAGTTCATGAACCTGGTTCTTTAACTCATCATTATTATTATCACTTTCACTAGCCCTAAGTTCTAGATTTTTGCACTTAGCTTTCAAAATCACACACTCCTTAGACAGTTGTTTCTTTTCATTGTTTAGATCCTCAGATTCATCAATGAAATCCAAGAGTAACTCAGATAGCGTTTCTTTAGATAAAAATTTGATCTTGTCTTTGAGATGAATTATACTTACCTCAGATTCCTCATCGGATTCGCTAATTGCCATAAGTGCTTGTTCATCTCCATCTTCATCATCTGACTCCTCATCTGAACTTTCACCCCATGCAGCAACCATTGCCTTTGTTGATGTTCTGTTTTTCTTGGGTTGAACATGTTCCTTCTTCCAGTTCCTTCGTTCAGCTCTTTCCTTCTTCCATTCAATTTCCCATTGAGGGAGTGATCAGTCTTGCCACACTTGTAACACCCCTCATTGGTTTGTTTTTCAGGAACCCTTGGTTTGTTGTAGCTTCCACTTCTTAAAGGAACCTTTGCTCCCATTAGGTACTTCTTAAAGTCCTTTGTGATCATGGTCATTTCATCCTCCTCCAGATAAACTTCTTCAGTGAATGCCAAACTCCTTTCCTTCTTGGGACCATCCATCTTCATAGTCTGCCTTCTAAGTTCATAGGTAGTGAGATTTCCAATCAGCTCATCCAGCTTAAGAGTTGCAATGTTCTTAGATTCCTGAATTGCTGTAATTTTGCTTTCCTAAGAGATTGGCAAGACCCTTGTTAGGATCTTCTCAACCTTGTCCTCTTCAAGAATGATTCTTCCAAGAGACTTCAGTTCATTAGTCAAGGTTGTGAACCTTATGTACATCTCTTGAATAGTCTCTCCTTCTTTCATAGTGAAGTTTTCATACTGAGAGTATAGTAGAGTACCTCTTGACCTTTTTACCTGAGGTGTTCCTTCATGGGCTACTTTCAAGGTGTCCCAAATCTCTTTGGCAGTGGTGCGGCTTTGGATTCTGCTGTACTCGTCTGGACCTAGTCCATATACTAGCCACTTTTTGGCCTTTGCATTCTTCTCCCATTTCTTTAGATCCTCAGCAGTGCAATCGGCTCTTGTCTTTGGTATATCTATACCTTCAGCAGTCTTCATCATGGTGGCTAGAGGACCATCAGTGACTATGTCCTAGAGTTCATAGTCTTCTCCAATTAGGTGATCCTTCATCCTATTATTCCACAATGAGTAGTACTGGCCATTGAAGAGTGGTGGCATTGCAGTTGATTGACCTTCCCAATTTCCAGGTGGTGCACTCATCTTGATCTTCTCCAAGGTGTTAGTCTTTCAAGGATAACATGCTCTGATACCAATTGATGTTTTAGACTTCAATACCATACACGAAGATAGGTTACTTTGTGTGGTACCTAATTTTCTAGTGTTGTCTTAATTGAAGAACCTGGTTCTTCTTGGTGTTCCAACTACTGCTGTTTGCGGTACCTAATAGG
>ML430496.1:0-26452 GCA_005239525.1 Nicotiana knightiana | reverse complement strand
ATAAAAGATCGAAGTTGATTGTATTCGAGAATCAGATGCCTTTACAAGCTGTATTCCCCTCCATAATATAGGAGATTCTTATAACGTACGACTTTTGCTATGGTTACTCATTAATGAGGCGTTACAAAGGATAACGGTAATTGGGGTTCAGTTACATAACGTTCGAGTTATCAATTGTGGGTCCCTGAATCTGCTCGTAGCTTTGTCTAGATTCATTCTGACCATGCCTGTCTTCCGTTTTGATCAAGTTGAGTTTCCCGTGGCTGATAAGTTCGTGGGTTTACTGAACCATGCCTCTTTGTACCGTATCTCTTCAAGGAGTCACGTCCAAATGTCGCATTTTCCTGTGTCTACGTGACTAGCTGAGTTGTCAGAAGCTGGCTTACGCGTGAAACTCTTTTTTACCAATACAGATAGTCCCCCCACTTACCATATATTTAACAATTAATATTTGGTAAGTGGATATTCATTTATGGCGGGAATATTTTGCTGCCGCTTTTTCTTGAATCATTGTATCCTTCTCTGCACCATAGGCGTCATTTGTCACTTCGATTTAATGCTCATACCATGTGTCCTTTTCGGATTGATTCTGCATTTACTCAGCACCTTTTAGGGCTTTTTGCGGCTGTGACAGTCCCGAAGTGACATCTTCAATTATGACTTTTCATCATTATTTTCTTTTTTCATCATGTTTGACGGTTGTCTTCAAGTATAAAATCATGTTTTCTTTTCTTTGCTTCCACGAAACACTTTTCTAACTTTGTCTTTTGTAAAGAACTTTCTTCTTTGCCTTTGTAAACATGTCTTCTTCAAACCAACCTCAAAGAGTAATAGATATTGAAAGTTTAGCGCCATCTTCTGCTCCGACTAGGAGTCAGAGGGGTGGTAGACTTAGAAGTCTAGGATCCACTCCTTCGAGGGGCTCCTCTTCTTCTCAGATAGTTCCTCCTCCTTCCACTAGATCTCCAGTTTCTCCGAGATTTAGGGTTTCTCGGTCTTTGTCTAGAGGTAGAGGCGAACGCCTTCGTGAACCTGGAGTCGATGAAATTGTCCCTGCTGAGTTTGTTTTTGCTAGGGATAGTCAAGTTCTTGTAGATCAATCTTCTTCTCTTGATAGTGTCGAAAGATATCCAACCCTTATAACTGAGGGTCAGATTTCCCTTGTTCGTAGGGAGTGCTTTTGGAGGTCTGACTTTCCTGTCTATATTCCAAATAGTAATCAAAGAATAACGTCTTACAAGACGGGATATTCTTTTGTTTATACGTATCCTTTCACTTTAGGGTTTAGACCCCCCATTGACCCAGTTATAATTGAGTTTTGCCATTTTTTCAATATCTGCTTAGGACAAGTTGGCCCGCTTGTGTGGCGAGTTGTCGCATGCCTTAGGAGTTTGGCTTCTTTAGCCTCGGTTCCTTTTACCTTCAACCATCTTATTCACCTCTACTCTCCTACCTTATTTCGTGAAGGGGTTTTTACTCTGACTGCTAGAAGCAAAAGAGTGTTGGTAACCCTTGGTGACGATAAGGATAGGGGTTGGTACCTCCGGTATGTTGTTGTACCCACTGCTGGTTTAGTGGGTGAAGAAAATCTTCCCTTCCTTGAGAAGTGGAATCGTGCACGTGAGTATGCTTTAGCTTGCATTTACTTTTTCTTGTTTGACTTGAGATGTTTTATTTAACACCGTATCTGCTTATTTTTCTTTTCTCAGCAATCATGAATACTGTTGAGAATGTCTCCGGTATTCGTGATTGGGTAGAAAAATTGTTATCTGTTGCTCCTTCAGAAGAAAGATCTTGGAAGTACCTCCCTGGGAGGTATGGTTAGCAAGTAAAGACCCACGATAAATGAAGCTTTTGTTCTTGCTTCTTTCCTTACTTGAGTCTCTTTCTTTTTTGTCGTTTAACTTTTTCCCTTTTTAATAGAATTTTCTGCTCGTGGGGTGTCTGCTTTCTCTATCCCGAAGAGGAACATTAGTGAGTCTCATTCCATAGAGGAAGAGGGTGCTTTAGTGCACAGTACACGGAGAAGGCGAATGGTTTTAGATGATGAGCCTACTGACTTAACCTTGCCTTCCATGTCTGTGATTGAGCCCCTTGTCTTTGATGATGTTTCACATTCCTCTATTCATGGTGGTATTGATCTTGCTCCTGACGATGTCCCTTTGGCTGATGTCTTTCCTGCTTCTTCGAGAGAAGCTGTTTCGTCTATTCCTTTGGCTATCTCAACTTTTGCTACTGCTTTGCCTGTAACTTCTTCAACTCTTCAACTTTATGTGCCTGCTTCTTTGCCCGTGGCTTCTCCAGCTCCTCAACCTTTGTGACGACCCGACCAGTCGTCTTAAGAATTAACGCCTCGATCCACGATTAACTATTTTCCCCAAGTCTATTTCTGCTAAATTGAATTGCAGGAACGTTTGGTTTTGAGTTTCGGAGAGTTTGGGACACTTAGTCTCCAAATAAGAGCTTAAGTGTTCGAAAATTTCCGTAGTCGGAGCAGTGTGAAGACAGCCTCGGAATGGAAATCCGATGGTTCCATTAGCTCCGTTAGGTGATTTCGGGGTTGGGAGCATGTTCAGAATGCATTTTGGAAATTCGTAACTCATTTAGGCTTGAATTGCCGAAGTTTGAATTTTTGAAGTTCCGGTCCGATAGTGAGATTTTGATCCGAGGGTCAGAATGGAATTCCGGAAGTTGCAGCAGTTCCGCCATGTCATTTGGGATGTGTGTACAAAATTTCAGGTCGTTCGGACGTGTTTTGGTTAGGTTTTTGATCGCAAGTGTGTTTGGATGAAATTGGAAGTTCTTAGGCTCAAATCCTTGTTTAATTCGAGATTCCGGCATTGTTTAAGGTGGTTTAAGGATGGTTACAAGTTTGAATGATGTTATAGGATATGTCCGTAGGTTCGGTTGAGGTCCCGGGGGCCTCGGGTGTGTTTCGGATGCTCAATGGGTCATTTCCTCCTATTTTTAAACTGCTGTTGCTGTTTCTAGTGCCCCTCTATCGCGTTCGCGAAGGCTTATTTGACCACTTGGAACTTTTCTTCTTCGTATTCGCGTCCTCCTCCACGCGTTCACGTAGAGTATTTTTAGAGGAGGGCCAGTCTTCCTCATCGCGTTCGCGTCCGGTCCCTCCGCGTTCGCGAAGCTTCACCTTTTCCTCCATCATGTTCGTGCTAAGCCATCGCGTTCGCGTAGCTCTATTTGGCCCTGAGGGTTGAGCCCAGTTTTCTTCATCGCGTTCGCGTTCCAGGCGTCGCATTCGCGTAGCTTAATCAGCCAGACCTTCGCGTTCGTGAGATACACCTCGCGTTCGCGAAGGGAAATTTTCCAGCCTTCACTTTTTTCTTCTTCTCGAACGCGTGCCTACTTCCGCGTTCTCGATGCATTAAATGACTGGACAATATATACATCCCAAAATCCAAGGGTTAGCCATTTTTACAAAAACTCAAGCTTGAGAGGTCGGATTTGAGAGAGATTTCGAGGGTTTTTCAGAGGCAACGATTGGGTAATGATTCTGAACTCCTTTTTGCTTATAAGCTGCTAATCTAATCTCGAATTCCTCTTCTAATTTCAGATTTTTTGCATGGAAAATGGGTAAAACTTCATAGACCAAATTATTGAATTTTGAGTGGGTGATTGACCTCCGATTTGAGAGATTTTTATATGGTTGGACTCGTGAGAGTACGAGGGTTATGAAAATGTAAAATTTACCCAATTCCGAGATGTTTGCCTGAGGGGTATTTTGGTCATTTTACCTAATTTCGCGCCTTAGCTTTGAATTAAATAGTAGAATCAGTTGCTTGAGATGTTATTTACGATATGTAATTGAATTGTATAGATTTGGGCCATTTGGAGTCGGATACTCGTGGCAAACGTGTGGTTTCGAGTTGATTTTTGAGCCGATTCGAGGTAAGTGGCTTGTCTAACCTTGTGTGGGGGACCTTACCCCTTAAGATGTGATATTTGGTAATTGAATTCCTTGTACGTGAGGTGAAGAGCGTGTACTTGTGCTAATTGTTGAAAATCTGGTTTTACTTTAAATATTTAGCATGAGTTCCTTCCTTACCTGTTTTATTCTAATTGCAACTATAGTCTATGCTAGCTTAGAAAATCATGCCTAGTTGCTCTGAATCGCCTAATTGCTTAAATTGCCTTAATTGCACTACGTGAAGCATGTTAGACTAGAATTACTTGTTGCCTTTTATTTTTGCACTCTAATTCTGAACGTTATCCCGGGAGATCCCTTTGCATATTTACTTTAGGACTACGGGACGTTATCCCGGGAGATCCCCTTGCATATTTACTTTGGGACTACGGGACGTTATCTCGGGAGATCCCCCTGCATATTTACTTTGGGACTACGGGACGTTATCCTGGGAGATCCCCCTGCACATTAACTTTGGGACTACGGGATGTTATCCCGGGAGATCCCCCTGCACATTTACTTTGGGACTACGGGATGTTATCCTGGGAGATACCCCTGCATATTTACTTTGGGAATGCGGGACGTTATCCCGGGAGATCCCCCTGCTCATTTACTTTGGGACTACGGGATGTTATCCTGGGAGATCCCCCTGCACATTTACTTTGGGACTACGGGACGTTATCCCGGGAGATCCCCCTGCACATGTACTTTGGGACTACGGGACGTTATCCCGGGAGATCCCCCTGCACATGTACTTTGGGACTACGGGACGTTATCCCGGGAGATCCCCTTGCATATTTACTTTGGGACTACGGGACGTTATTCCGGGGGATCCCCCTGCATATTTACTTTGGGAATACGGGACGTTATCCTGGGAGATCCCCCTGCACATTTACTTTGGGAGTACGGGACGTTATCTCGGGAGATCCCCTTGCACATTTACTTTGGGACTACGAGACGTTATCCTGGGATATCCCCCTGCATATTTACTTTGGGACTACGGGACGTTATCCTAGGAGATCCCTTTGTACATTTACTTTGGGACTACGGGACGTTATCTCAGGAGATTCCCCTGCACATTTACATTGGGAATACGTGACGTTATCCCGGGAGATCCCCCTGCACTAATGATGATCCTTTGGTTATACATATGACGGACTACGGGACGATATCCCGGGAGATCCACTAGACAGTTGAGAAAAGGACTACAGGACGGTATCTTGGGAGAATCCTCATTGTTACCATTGTTATTGAGTTGTTCGTACTCCGTGTTTACTCTGTTCTTGTCATTTTCTTATTGCCTAGTTTGACCAGACTTACTTCACTGTTGTTTTCATTATTACAGTCTGTTTTCATACTGTAAATCCCTATTATATTGTTTGACCTCAGTAGGGCCCTGACCTTCCTCGTCGCTACCCTACCGAGGTTAGGGTTGGTACTTACTGAGTTCCGCTGTGGTGTACTCATGCCCTTTCCTGCGCATGTTTTTCATGTGCAGATCCAGGTACCTCCACTCAGGCGCACTATCCCCTAGGTTGAGAGATACATCAGAGACTTCGAGGTACATCTGCCACGTCCGCAGACCAGGAGTCCCTATCTTATTCCAGCTTTTGTGAAAAGTTTTTCCTTCCTTACAGTTGTGTAGACATTATGGAGTTAGTGCAGTGTATTATATTTCTGTTAGCCTGTGGTTCCCGTGAGTTTTCGGGTTTTGGGGTGATGTTCTAGACTTCCGTATTACTTTGGGTTTTATATGCCAAGTGGCATTTATATACAGTCTTTCTTTAGATTGTTCAGTTTTTTTACTTAATCATTCCGCAAGTTATGTTGATTTTTCCGCATTTATAGGTTTACCTAGTTATAGGGACTATGTGCCATCACGACATGTTCACGGAGGGCGAACTGGGGTCGTGACATGTTGGTATCAGAGCTCTAGGTTCATAGGAGTCATGGAACCCAGGCCGATTTATTAAAGTCTCGCTGATCGGTACGGAGACGTCTGTACTTATCTACGAGAGGCTATGTAACTGTTTAGGAAAAATCTTCACTTCATTGATTTCCTTGTCGTGCAATATTTTTGACATCAATTCTAAACCCTGTTTTCTATTCTCTCATAGATTGTGAGGACACATGCTACTCAGGATGATTAGGCACCCGTGCCCCCTACTGCATCTGCCAGAGGCCGGGGCCGGGGCCGGGGTAGAGGCCGAGGACGCGCACGTGGTACAATGAGAGCACCTGCGCGAGCTGCCGTCGAGGTACTACCAACAGATCCATCTGTGGTCCAGACACCTGACACACCTACTGCCACTACTACTCCAGCCCTTCAGGAGACATTAGCTCAGTTCATGTCTATGTACACCACTCTGGCTCAAACAGGGTTGCTTCCCCTTTGTTGCAACCACATCCCAGGCCGGGGGAGGAGCACAGACTCCCGCCGCCCGCACTCTTGAGCAGCAAGTGCATGTGGAGCAAGTCCCAGAGGTCATTCATGTGCTGCCCGTAGCTCCAGTTCTGCCCGAGGAAGGGTCAACTACTTCAGAGGACGAGCAACGGAGACTTGAGAGGTTCAAGAAGTATGACCCTCCGGTATTCAGTGGACTAGCATCAGATGATGCCTTGGGGTTTTTAGAGGAGTGTCACCGTATTCTTCACACTATGGGCATAGCCGGATCTAGTGGGGTTTACTTTACTACCTTCCAGCTTCGAGGAGCCGCCTATGATTGGTGGCGCACCTTCGAGTTAGACAGCCCAGGCGAGGCTGCTTCACTGACCTGGACCCAGTTCTCAGATATGTTCCTGAGAGAGTTTGTTCCTCAGTGCCTCAGGGACGCATGGCGCCCACAGTTTGAGCATTTGCGCTAGGGTGCTATGATAGTTTTAGAGTATGCTATCCGTTACACAAGATTGGCTAGGCATGCACCGGCTTTGGTTGCTATTGTCCGTGAGAGGGTTCGTCGGTTCATTGAGGGTCTTGTCGCACCCATTAGATCTAGCATGGCTCGAGAGTTGGAGATGGACATTCCTTATCAGCAGGTAGTGAGCATTGTTAGGAGGATCGAGGGTATGCTCGCTAGGGAGCGAGAGGAGAGGGAGGCCAAGAGGTCTCGAGAGTCGGGTCACTACTCTGGTGCCCGTACGTGTGGTTTCAGGTCGTCATGGTAGGGGTTATATGGTCCGCCCAGTTCATTCAGCTCTTCCAGGAGCCAGCGGTACCCCAGCTCCACCCAGGCCTCAGGAGCCTTATTATACACCTCCAGTTTCTAGCGTGCCTCCTATGCTGGGTGCTTTCAGAGGTCAGTCTGGCGGACCTGACCCTAGCCAGTCACAACCGCCACGTCCTCCCAGAGCTTGTTTCGAGTGTGGCGATACACGCCATGTGGTTAGGGACTGCCCCAGACTTATTAGGGGTGCATCTTCACAGACTTTTCAGCCAAAGTATGCTCAGACCATGATCACAACTCTAGCTGCTACCCCACCTGCCCAGCCAGCTAGGGGCGGAGGTCGGGGAGGTAGAGGTCTCCCTCGAGGGGGAGGCCAGGCCAGATATTATGCTATTCCTGCTCTTACCGAGGCTGTTGCTTTCGATTCTGTCATCACAGGTATTATACTGGTTTGGCACAGAGATGCATCGGTTCTATTTGATCCAAGCTCCACGTATTCTTATGTGTCTTCCTATTTTGCTCCGCATTTGGGTATAGCCCGAGATTCTTTGGGTTCTCCTGTTTATGTTTCTACTCCTGTGAGAGATTCTCTTATTGTAGACCGCGTTTATCGGTCGTGTTTGGTTACTATTAATGGTTTTGAGACCAGTGCGGATTTATTGTTACTTGATATGGTGGATTTTGATATTATCTTGGGCATGGACTGGTTGTCGCCCCATTATGCTATTCTTGATTGTCACGCCAATACCGTGACGCTGGCTATGCCAGGTATTCCGCGTGTTGAGTGAGTGGTACTTTATATCACACTCCCAGTAGAGTTATCTCTTTTCTTAGAGCTCAGTGTATGGTTGAGAAGGGGTGTGCCGCGTATTTGGCTTATGTGAGAGATGTCGGTGTTGATACCCCTTCTGTTGATTCAGTTCCATTGGTACGAGATTATCTCGATGTGTTTCCAGCTGACCTTCTGGGCATGCCGCCCGATAGAGACATTGATTTTGNTCCTCCTGAGTTGAAGGAGTTGAAGGATCAGTTACAAGAATTGCTTGATAAGGGTTTTATTCGACCCAGTGTTTCACCTTGGGGTGCTCCTATCTTGTTTGTGAAAAAAAAGGATGGTTCTATGCGCATGTGTATTGATTATCGGCAGTTGAACAGGGTTACAGTGAAGAACTGTTATCCCTTGCCTCGTATTGATGATCTATTTGACCAGCTTCAGGGCGCACATGTATTTTCTAAGATTGATTTGCGCTCAGGTTACCATCAGTTGAAGATTCGGGAGCCGGATATCCCGAAGACTGCTTTCAGGACTCGGTATGGACATTACGAGTTTTAGTTATGTCATTCGGGCTGACTAATGCCCCCGCAGCATTTATGCATTTGATGCACAGTGTGTTCAGGCCATATCTCGACTCATTCATCATTGTTTTCATAGATGATATTCTTGTTTACTCCTGGAGTCGGGAAGATCATGATCAGCACCTGAGGACAGTGCTTCATACCTTGAGAGAGAAGAAGTTGTATGCAAAGTTCTCAAAATGTGAGTTTTGGTTGAGTTTTGTGGCATTCTTAGGCCACGTGGTATCGAGTGAGGGCATTCGAGTGGATCCAAAGAAGGTAGAGGCCGTGCAAAGTTGGCCCAGGCCGTCCTCAGTTACAGAGATTCGTAGTTTCGTTGGCTTGGCAGGCTACTACCGTCGTTTTGTGGAGGGATTTTCATCGATTGCAGCCCCAGTGACTAGATTGACCCAGAAGGGTGCTCCATTTCAGTGGACAGAGGAGTGTGAGGCGAGCTTTCAGAAGCTCAAGACAACATTGACTACAACCCTAATCTTGATATTGCCTACTGGTTCGGGGTCCTATACAGTTTATTGTGATGCCTGGCGAGTCGGCCTTGGAGCGGTGTTGATGCAGGACGGTAGGGTGATTGCCTACGCGTCCAGACAGTTGAAGATACATGAGAAGAATTATCTTGTCCATGACCTTGAGTTAGCTTCCATTGTTCATGCCTTGAAGATCTGGCGTCATTATTTGTACGGTGTGCCTTGTGAGATTTATACTGGCCACCGGAGTTTGCAGCACATATTCAGGCAGAAGGATCTAAATTTGCGCCACCGTAGATGGCTAGAGTTGCTAAACGACTATGACATCACTATACTGTACCACCCGGGAAAGGCCAATGTGGTGGCCGACGCCTTGAGTCACCGGGCGGAGAGTTTGGGGAGTTTGGCATACCTTCATGCAGCTGAGAGGCCTCTAGCCTTAGATGTTCAGTCCTTAGCCAGTCAGTTCGTGAGATTGGACCTTTCTGAGCCTTGCCGAGTATTAGCTTGTGTGGTTTCTTGGTCTTCCTTATTCAATCCTTTCAGGGAGCGGCAATATGATGATCCTCATTTACTTGTCCTCAAGGACACGGTCCAGCACGGTGATGCCAGAGATGTGACCATTGGAGATGACGGGGTATTGAGGATGCAGAGTCGGATTTGTGTGCCCAATGTTGATGGGCTTCGGTATTTTATTTTAGCAGAGGCCCATAGTTCACGGTATTCCATCCATCCGAGCACTGCGAAGATGTATCAGGATTTGAGGTAGCACTATTGGTGGCGAAGAATGAAGAAGGATATAGCAGAGTTTGTTGCCAAGTGCCTCAACTGTCAACAGGTCAAATGTGAGCATCAGAGACCGGGAGGGTTACTTCAGCAGATTGAGCTTCCGGAGTGGAAGTGGGAGCGGATCACCATGGATTTTGTGGTTGGACTTCCTCGTACTTTGAGGAAGCATGATGCTATTTGGGTGATTGTGGATCGGGTGACCAAATCAGCCCATTTCATTCTGGTACTGACTACTTATTCGTCGGAGCGGTTGGCGAAGATTTTTATTCAGGAGATCATTTGTCTGCATGGTATTCCAGTTTCTATTAATTCAGACAGAGGTACTCAGTTCACTTCACAATTCTGGAGAGCCGTTCAACAGGATTTAGGTACCAGGGTGGAGTTGAGCACAACATTTCACCCCTAGACGGATGGACAGTCCGAGCGCACTATTCAGATTCTTGAGGATATGCTCTGTGCGTGTGTGATTGAGTTTGGAGGGTCTTGGGATCAGTTCTTTCCATTGGCGGAGTTTGCTTACAACAACAGTTATCAATCCAGCATTCAGATGGCGCCGTATGAGGCTTTATATGGTAGGAGGTGCAGATCTCCGGTGGGTTGGTTTGAGCCGGGTGAGGCCAGGTTATTGGGCACAGAGTTGGTTTAGGATGCATTGGAGAAGGTCAAGATGATTCAGGATAGACTCCGTACAGCCCAGTCCAGACAGAAGAGTTACGCAGATCGGAAGGTTCGTGATGTTTCATATATTGTCGGAAAAGGAAGTTGAGTCCGAGGTTTATTGGCCCTTTTGAGGTATTGAGGCGAGTTGGGGAGGTTGCTTATGAGCTTGCCTTACCTCCCAGCTTGGCAGGAGTTCATCCGGTATTTCATGTTTCGATGCTCTGGAGGTATCACGGTGACCCGTCTCATGTCTTGGATTTCAGCTCAGTCTAATTGGACAAGGATCTATCATATGTTGAGGAGCCTGTAGATATATTGGACAGGCAGGTCAGGAAGCTCAGGTCGAAGAACATTGCTTCAATAAAGGTTCAGTGGCGGGGTCAGCCGGCCGAGGAGGCGACCTGGGAGACCGAGCAAGATATGCGCAGCAGCTACCCTCATCTTTTCACTACTTCAGGTATGTATTTATGCTCGTTCGAGGATGAACGGATATTTAAGTGTAGGAGGATGTGACGATCCGTCCGGTCGTCTTAAGAATTAATGCCCCGATCCCCTATTAACTATTTTTCCCAAGTCTATTTCTGCTAAATTGAATTGCCGGGACGTTCGGTTTTGAGTTTCGGAGAGTTTTGGGACACTTAGTCCCCAAATGAGAGCTTAAGTGTTGGAAAGTTTCCGTAGTCGGAGCAGTGTGAAGACGGCCTCGAAATGGAAATCTGATGGTTCCGTTAGCTCCGTTAGGTGATTTCGAGGTTGGGAGCGTGTTCGGAATGCATTTTGGAAATCTGTAGCTCATTTAGGCTTGAATTGCCGAAGTTTGAATTTTTGAAGTTCCGGTCCGATAGTGAGATTTTGATCCGAGGGTCGGAATGGAATTCCGGAAGTTGTAGTAGTTCCGCCATGTCATTTGGGATGTGTGTGCAAAATTTCAGGTCGTTCGGACGTGTTTTGGTTAGGTTTTTGATCGAAAGCGTGTTTTGATGAAATTGGAAGTTCTTAGGCTCAAATCCTTGTTTATTCAAGATTTCGACGTTGTTTTAGGTGGTTTAAGGATGAGTACAAGTTTGAATGATGTTATGGGATATGTCCGTAGGTTCGGTTGAGGTCCCGGGGGCCTCGGGTGTGTTTCAGATGCTCAACCGGCCATTTCCTCCTATTTTTAAACTGTTGTTGCTGTTTTTGGTGTGCCTCTATCGCGTTCGTGAGCTTCCCTTTGCGATCGCGAAGGCTTATTTGACCACCTGTAACTTTTCTTCTTCGCGTTTGCGTCCTCCTCTACGCATTCGCGTAGAGTAATTTTGGAGGAGGTCCAGTGTTCCTCATCGCTTTCGCGTCTGGTCCCTCCGCGTTCGTGAAGCTTCACCTTTTCATCCATCGCGTTCGCGGCTAAGCCATCGCGTTCGCGTAGCTCTATTTGGCCCTGAGGGCTGAGCCCAGTTTTCTTCATCGCGTTCATTTTCCAGGCGTCGCGTTCGCGTAACTTCATCAGCCAGACCTTCGCGTTGGCATGATGCACCTCGCGTTCGCAAAGGGCAATTTTCCAGACTTCACTTTTTTCTTCTTCGCGAACGCGTGCCTACTTCCGCGTTCGCGATGCATTAAATGACTGGACAGTATATACATCCCAAAATCCGAGGGTTAGCCTTTTTTACCAAAACTCAAGCTTGAGAGCTCGGATTTGAGAGAGAATTCGAGGGTTTTTCAGAGGCAACGATTGGGTAATGATTCTGAACTCCTTTTTGCTTATAACCCGCTAATCTAATCTCGAATTCCTCTTCTAATTTCGGACTTTTGCATGGAAAATGGATAAAACTTCATAGACCAAATTATTGAATTTTGAGTGGGTGATTAACCTCTGATTTGAGAGATTTTTATATGGTTGGACCCGTGAGAGTACAAGGGTTATGAAAATGTAAAATTTACTCGATTCCGAGATGTTGTCCTGAGGGGTATTTTGGTCATTTTACCTAATTTCGTGCCTTAGCTTTGAATTAAATAGTAGAATCAGTTGCTTGAGATGTTATTTATGATATGTAATTGAATTGTATAGATTTGGGCCATTTGGAGTCGGATACTCATGGCAAACGTGTGGTTTCAAGTTGATTTTTGAGCCGGTTCGAGGTAAGTGGCTTGTCTAACCTTGTGTGGGGGACCTTACCCCTTAAGATGTGATATTTGGTAATTTAATGCCTTTACGTGAGGTGACGAGCGCGTACTTGTGCTAATTGTTGAAAATCCAGTTTTACTTTAAATATTTAGCATGAGTTCCTTCCTTACCTGTTTTATTCTAATTGCAACTATAGTCTATGCTAGCTTAGAAAATCATGCCTAGTTGCCCTGGATTGCCTAATTGCTTAAATTACCTTAATTGCACTACGTGAAGCATGTTAGACTAGAATTACTTGTTGCCTTTTATTTTTGCACTCTAATTCTGAACGTTATCCCGGGAGATCCCCCTGTATATTTACTTTGGGACTACGGGACGTTATCCCAGGAGATCCCCCTGCATATTTACTTTGGGACTACGGGACGTTATCTTGGGAGATCTCCCTGCACATTTACTTTGGGACTACGGGACGTTATCCCGGGATATCCCCCCTGCACATTTACTTTGGGACTACGGGACATTATCCTGGGAGATCCCCCTGCATATTTACTTTGGTACTACGGGATGTTATCCCGGGAGATCCCCCTGCAAATTTACTTTGGGACTACGGGACATTATCTCGGGAGATCCCCCTGCACATTTACTTTGGGACTACGGGACGTTATCCCGGGAGATCCCCCTGCATATTTACTTTGGAACTACGGGACGGTATCCCGGGAGATCCCCCTGCACAGATGATGATACTTTGGTTATACATATGATAGACTACGGGACGGTATCCCGGGAGATCCACTAGACAGTTGAGAAAAGGACTACAGGATAGTATCCTAGGAGAATCCTCATTGTTACCATTGTTATTGAGCTGTTCGCACTCCGTGTTTACTCTATTTTTGTGTTTTTCTTATTGCCTGGTTTGACCTGACTTACTTCACTGCTGTATTCATTATTACCGTCTGCTTTCATTCTATAAATCCCTGTTATATTGTTTGACCTCAGTAGGGCCCTGACCTTCCTCGTCACTACCCGACTGAGGTTAGCTTAGCACTTACTGAGTACCGCTGTGGTGTACTCATTCCCTTTCCGTCGCATGTTTTTCATGTGCAGATCCAGGTACCTCCACTCAGGCGCACTATCCCCGAGGTTGAGAGATACATTAGAGACTTCGAGTTACATCAGCCTCGTCCGCAGACCAGGAGTCTCTATCTTATTCTAGCTTTTTTGAAAAGTTTTTCCTTCCTTACAGTTGTGTAGACATTCTGGAGTTAGTGCAATGTATTATATTTCTGTTAGCCTGTGGTTCCCGTGAGTTTCCAGGTTTTGGGGTGATGTTGTAGGCTTCCGTATTATTTTGGGTTGTATATGCCAAGTGGCATTTATATACAGTCTTTCTTTAGATTGTTCAGTTTTTTACTTAATCATTCTGCAAGTTATGTTGATTTTTCCGCATTTCTAGTCTTACCTAGTTATAGGGACTAGGTGCCATCACGACATGTTCACGGAGGGCGAACTGGGGTCGTGACAACCTTCCATGCCTGTTGCTGTTTCATCTCTGCCTGCTTCCACGCCTTCCATTAGGGAAGTAGGGTCTTCCAGCAGAGAGATGCGGCAGGTGGTAATAGAGGTTCCAGCTGAGGGAAACCTTTTCAAGAAGATGGGTGAGCCTAAAGTGTGTCTCAATCCTTTGATAGGTCCCACTGAGAAAGCAAAGCTAGCTAGCCACGTGCTCTTACTTGGGCTAATGAGGCCGTGCATACCTCTTTGTAGGTATGGTGTAAGTTACCCTCTTTCACTCTCGTATATGAAATTTACCATATCTGATTGGTTTATTTCTTGTAGATTAACCTGATAGGCATGGAGCTTGTGAGCACGTGATTTTTACCTATCGTATAATCCTACAAAATCTCAATTAATTAATTGATTTCCTAATTTTGTTGGATTTTAATGCTATTTTCGAATCTATTTTTTACATTGCGTAGCCATAATCCGTCATTTAAATCCATAAATAGTTTAAAATGTCATGATTAAGCACGTAATCTTGGTTATCATTTAAATAAATATAATTAGGCAAATTGAGTTTAGAATTAATGACTACATTTTTATTGGGTGTTAACATAATTAGAGTTAATTAACTAGATGTAAAATAGGCAAAATTCGGACCTGGGCCAAAATTATCCAAGCCCAATCCCTAACTCTACGCGACCCAGCAACCCAACCCAATACCCGCTTTTTAAAAAAAAAAAAAAAATCTTCAGCAGAAGTGCTGAAGTTATTAGTTCATTTGTGAAAACTTCAGCAAAAATGCTGAAGTTATTAGTTCATTTGTGAAAACTTCAGTAGAGGTGCTGAAGTTTATAGTTCATTCGTGAAAAAACTTCAGCACAAGTTTATTAGTGCATTTGTGAAAACTTCAGCAGAAGTGTTGAAGTTATTAGTTCATTTGTGAAAACTTCAGCAGAAGTGCTGAAGTTATTAATTCATTTGTGAAAACTTCAGCAGAAGTGCTGAAGTTATTAATTCATTTGTGAAAACTTCAACTTCAGCAGAAATGCTGAAGTTATTTAGTTTAGTTGTAAAAACTTCAGCACCCAATATGCTGAAGTTATTTAGTTTAGTTGTAAAAAACTTCAGCATATGCTGAAGTTATTTGGTTCATTTTTAAAAGACTTCAGCACCCAATATGCTGAAGTTATTTAGTTAATTTGTATAACTTCGGCACCCAATATGGTGAAGTTTGGCCTGCCCCATTCACTACCTAAACAACCCCGTTTGGTTTAAACTGGTTGAATCCTGGCCATTGATTGAAATAGATCAGATGGCCAGGAACTCCACCCCCTTTTAATATATAACTGTCCTAACCTCCCCCAAACCTTAGCCGCCTCCCCTCCCCTTCATCTCTCTCTCTTCTGCCTCGACCAAACCCTAGCTGTCCTAGGTGTCCTCCGCCCGGAAATCGCCTACCGGCGGCGAAGCTTCTCCAATCAACTCCAACTTTTGACCAGATAATCTCCTCCCCCTTCTCAACCATCTCCTACCATCTATTTCACAAAAAACTCATTCAAATTTCCTTAATCTCAGATCAGGAAATGGAAAACCCTAGAACATGCTAAAAATGATCCCAAGCGACTCTGTGACTCAAACTTACATGAGTTGATGGTTCTAAACGAGAACCGTTGATTCATGCGAGTAAGGGTCACTTTTGGAGGTCGCCATAGTCCGGCCAAACTCCGGCAAGTTGCAAGAATTCAACCAAAAAACCTGGAGACCACTACTGGTACTTTGTGACTTCCTCTCTACTTCTTTTCTTTTAGTATTTTGTTACTTCATGTCTTAAAACTAGGGTCTAGTTTAAGATTAATGAAAAAAAAACCTATATGCTTCATTCTTGTGCCCGTTTTATACTACGATTCTCTGTAAATCACTGATTAATAAGTTGTTAGGTCCGTTTATTTTGATTATTGAAACTCATTGAAGAACTGTTGGTTTAATTGATTCCTTGTTCACTGATTTGCTTCTATAAGTGTCATTGTCACCTGTTTTGATTAATTTCCTCCTTCAGTACTTGGTAGTATTAGTAATTAGATCAACCATGATTTCGTTAATTAATTTAGGATTATTGACATCTTTAGAGAAATCAATATTATTTTCCTTGTTTATTTCTCTGTTTTCTTTATCTGTCCTGTTAGATAATTAGTTAGGATTTAATCACAAATTAACATGATTACTTAAGCTAACTACTTAATTAATTAGTATCTGAAAGAGTTTAATTAGTTTAATATGACCCTATTGTCGTTTGTTGCTATTTTGATCCCTATTAAACTACTTTTAATAGTTGAAAAGATTTAAAAAGGGGTTGAATAGATAATAAAAGAACTAAAGGGGTTGAAACTAATTTGAAAAATTAGAAATCTGTTAGGAAACTTCTAGAATAGGCCAGCTGTAGGGAAATCTGTTACAAAAGATGCTCTTATCCCTTAAATTCAGGGATCAGTACATGGGGAAAAAAAAGAAGGGCCCTTCCCTATAAATAGAGACACTCACTCACAAAAAAAGGGGATACAAAACAAAAATACTGATTTCTTTAGCTGCTTTTTCATTCTGGTTATCTTTTTTGACTGAAACATCTAAAATCACAAAGAAATCAAAATACCCTTTTATTCAGAAAAAAAAAGGAAATTTCCAAAGAAAAAAAAATCAGTGAACAGATTTGATTTCTTTCAAGATTTCTTCAAAGTTTTTCTTCTGGTGAATTTCTCAGTTTCAGTTTGGTTTGATTTTGGTTCTGGTTTTCTGAAAACTCATCTGGTTTATTTGTGGGAGTTGGGGTTTAGTTTGGAGGCTGCTATTGTTGCTGTTTGGTGTTTCTTTCTTCTAGCTGACCTTTTCTTGGCCTGACCTTTATTTGGTCAGGATCTCTTTATTTTTCCTTCTCTAAAGGTATGTAACTTCTTCATCAATGAATGAATCCTCTTAAACTCTGAATCTTCTGCTATATAACTTGTTGATTCTCTTTGTTGCTTGAGCTCTTCTTTTAGCTATTTATGTATGTAATCTTTGTCTTAGAAAAATGAAACTTTCAGAGCTTGAAATGTGTCTTATAATATTGTACGGATGTATCTCGTTTGGATTTCTTTGACTGCATGTGCATAAGATGAAAAAATGTATGGCTTGTTTGAGTTTGTTAAAGTATTCTGCAATACCAAACAATGGTTTCCCGTTGTTCAGCATAATTGAACCTGAATCTGACCTCCATTATGGTCAGATTCAGTTCATAAAATGCATAAAACATGTTTATCTTTCCTTCTTGAGAATCTGTGGTTACTTATTGAAATATTGGTTGTCCATTTATATGATTATAACAGTAGAAACTTCTCTTAAATTCTGTTGTGATTAAGTCTATGTAAATGAAGTTATAGTAGAGTCATTAAATAAGCATTAAAGGGTAGTGAATCTGACCCCTTAATGGTCAAATTTACCCCCATAAAGTGCTTAAATATGGTCTGGATGATTTAGGCCTTACATGATTGGATGTCACTATGAGGACAACATTTAAAGGGTTGAATCTGATCTCTATAATGATCAGATTCAGTCTTTGGAAATGCACATGAATTATGTCCGGTAGTTTGGGACTGAAGGCTGAAGAATACAGATCTTAAAGCATGAAGGTTGTTGGCTCGCACAGGAGAAGCAGCTAATTGGGTTTCTTTTATTTTCCTATTATTATTAAAACCTGTATTTTTAATTCAGGAACAATGTAATAGTGTATTTATAGTCATTTGTATACATTGTTTGTTGTAATAAAGACTGGACTATATTGGAATTTACATCAGTTTTACTTCTTGGAATATTTATCATAACAGTCATGGGATCTAGAATTTTAGACCCATTAATTTTGTTAAATAATCTTTCTGATGACTAAATTGCGTGAGGGGTATTAATTTTTTCTCCTAAAAAATATCAAATGTTCTTAATTCAATAGGTCTTGTTAGTTTCTTTTTTTATTATTTTTCTTTTAAAGTTGTTTTGCCGCGGAAAACAAGGATAAAAATTCTCTGTAATATCCCTGAGCAATGTGTAATTATCCATGAATGATGTATAGGTTAAATGGAAAAAAAAAATCTGATGCATGTAACTTTGTATCTACAATTCAAGTATGCCTCACTTATTACCGTACAAATGATTGTTTAGCCGTTCGATTGCGAATCACATATAGGTAACCCAATTGAGATGGCCTAATGTGATCAAATTGGGCTAGACTAGGCCCTAGCCCATGTTCATGACACTATTTAATAGACTTTAGACAATAGATCCCGAAATCTCTTTTAGTTAGAAATTACCTTAGGCAATAAATTAATCCTCAAAGTATACGTTTTACGTAACTTTGAACGGAAATAACTAAAATGTACCTTTTTCTTGAATTGTGTATACGTTTACATAACACAAATAAAGACTAAAATGAACACTCGTAGAGACGCTTTTAGGAACGGAGTTTCTTAAAATTATCGGAACTGCGTACATGCTCGCGTGACGTGATTTCGGTGTTCTTTTTGACAACAAAAACAAAATATGCGCTTGCGCACCTTATTTCTCATTATTTAATGAGTTTAGTGTCGAGAATTATGTACACGTACGCGTGACATGATTTTAGTCACATTTTACACTCTGCGGATTACGCATACGTGACCTGTCCCAAATAATTCTTAGAATACAAAAGGAATAACAAAAGCAGTAAAGAATATAAAAATGCACAGACAATTTAAATAGAGTCAAAATTCCTAACACCTTCTCACGGAATTCGGGAGTGCCTAACACCTTCTCCCGGATTAACAAAATTTCTTACTGGCTAGTTCGCAGACAATTTAAACAAAGTCAAAATTCCTCGGTTTTGGGATTTCTAATAAATAAATGATGTCTCAGAACACCGTAAAAATCCGGGTGGCGACTTTGAAATTAAATAAATCCCAAAAATCGAATAATGTCACCTTACGTGGAAAAACTCCCTTATTACCCTTATGCGGGGGTAGTGAAAAAGGAGGTGTGACAGCTCTGGCGACTCTGCTGGGGATGCGGGAACCCAGAATCTCTGGTTCAGGATTCAAGAATTTGAGCTTTTTATGTGATTTTACTTGGCTTTGATAAATTGTGATAATATTGTATTTTGTGCACTCAATGTGCTAAATGTTATTTCTTTACCGCTTTGATATTTATTTGAACTGTATATAAATTGCCTTCTTACGCCTCCCTTCTGAGTCTTCTAAAAATTGGTGCACACGTTCGCGTGGCCCGCCTTTCTGTTAGGGGTCATACCAAGTAAGAAATACGAGGATGGACTAGCCACTAGGCCGGATAGCCTTTCGTGCTACCGGTATGTCGCTCCCACCCCGACTCGAGTTGTCCGCTCGAGTAGCCAAGGTCTAGAACAAAACCCCAGGTTTAAACCCTAGAATGACAAAACCTCATGCCGAATCCCTAGTAGGAACGTTTATTTGCATCATGTGCATTTTTTACTTAGGGGACTCAACACAGGGGTTGGGTCCGTCTAGGACAGGTGTACTCGAAACAAAAAGACCGTCCTGATGCATCCCACTTGCTATACGTGCTTTATTTATCTCGGTTTGTTTGTTGATCGGCTAAAGAAAGAAAGAAAAATAATAGAAAAACCAAGTGAGGGAAGATAGAATTTACCAGTTTTGAAAACCTGATATTTGGAAAATACCTCGAAACTCTGCCAAAATTTTCGAAAAAAAAAAAGAGTAAGAAAAAAGAAAAAAAAATATTTCAAACAAAAAGAAAATGTATTTCAAAAATCAAAATAAGTTAATATCCCATTTTTCCGTTTATGCCAAAACTGGTAGAACTATGCAGGTCTGATTCTAACTGGATGTGAGATACGTAGGCAAATCTCATCGGTCCCAACCCCAATTTTCAAAAATCCAAAAATATTTTCTTTAATTCCTCCCCAATAATATTAAAAAAAGAAAATCCCAAAAAAAAGAAGAAGATATTTTCGTTTAATTCCTTCTTTAGGAGTATTTTCTTAAGAAATTCCAAAAAAATAAAAGAAAAGAAAAAAAAAAGTTTTAGAACCCCAAAATATTTTTCATTCGAAAAAAAAAGTCAAATCAAATCAAAATACCAAGAAAATATTTTCTACCTTTTTATTTTCCAAAATTTTAAAAATAAAAAAAAAACTCATAAAGATTTTTCCTTCTTTAGAAACATCTTTCGTTGAGACCCCAATATTCAAAAAATCCTAAAAAAAAATTATTTACCTTCCTGAAAATCTCAAAATAAAAAAAAGAAGAGATTTTAAAATAAATTAAAAAAAATTCAAAAAAAACATTTCCTTCTTTGGAAGCTTTTATTCAAAAACAAAAAAAAACAAGGTAAAATAATCGATCAAAATCCAAAATAAAATGTTTTCCCTCTTTCAGAACTATTTTTCCAAAAGAAACAAAAATATAGAAAACAAAAATCCAAATTTTTTTTTTGTCTTTCTTTAAAAATTCCTCTTTTGAAAATGTAGAGGCAATATTCGAAATCCAAAAATATTTTCTTTATTCTTAAAAGAAAGAGAAAATAAAATATGACAAAAGATGAAATTCAACAAAAATATTTGCTCTTACTTTTGAAATTCTCAAAGTTCAAAACAAAAGAAAAGAGTTTTTAGAAGTCTTTCATTAAAAAAAATATATCTATATTTCTACCATTTTAAAAAGTCTTTTTTCCTGAAATTCAAAAAAAAAAAAAAAGAAATCAAAAATCAAAATCCAAAAATACAAGTTTCCTTTATCTTGAACTAGTTTCCCCAAAAGTTCAAAAAAAAAACTGTCAAATCAAAATCCAAAAATATTGTCTTGCTTTGTAGAAGCCTTTCTTTCAAACATTTCAATAAAAAAAAAAAAGACAAAAATACTTTCTTTCTTCTTTTAAAACCTTTCTTTTAAAAATTCAAGAAATAAACGAAATTCAAGAAGAAGAAAAAAAGAGTTAGCTTTATTTACTCCATTCTCAGTCTTCCCGAACTACTCAAGATCTGATTCATGCAGCGTCATGATACGTAGGCAATTCCCGTCGGATTCGATCATAGCCATAATTAAATAAGAAAAAAAAAGAGAAAAAATTGAGCAAAAAATAAAGAAAAGAGTGAAAAGAAAGTGAAAAAAAGAGAGAATAAAAAAAAAAGAGTGACAAAAAATAACTGAGAAAAAAAAGAGCGAAAATAACAAAAAGAGAGAAAGAAATCGAGAATATGAAAAAATAATTCAAAAAAAAAAAGAGAAGAGGGAGAGACAAATTGGAACGAGACATTCAAAAGTTGGGATGAAACACACAATCGTTCAAACACATGGTAGAAATGTTTAACTGTTAGGTGCATTGCATCCCCAATATGCGATTCCCTATTTGTTAAATGTCTCAAACTAACCAGGTTGTTGTGTGTGCAAATAAGACAGGTCATATTTAGGTGGTTGGTTTTGTGGTAGTCTGGCTTCTCGTCCTTTACAAGATCCAAAGGTAAAGATGGCCTCCGCAAGAAATCTGCCCATCATCGGTCCTGAGGATAGCCCGGCATCGGCTATTCCGCAGCCTGAATCAGTAACTGCTGAAGAAAATAGAATGTTGCGTCGCCGCATATTGGAAATGTGGGACACCTGGTCCAATGGTAGGGAACCACCAAGTGTGATCCCTGGTTTCCCTGAGTTGATCCCAGTTCAGATGAGCTTTCCAACGTCCTTGTGCCCAACTCACTCTTCCCATGTGGCCACCCTCTAATGCCGCCTAATGGCCCGGAATGCCTTCTGTGGATCACCCCCAGGCGCCGGATTCAAGGACACCGCCAGCAGTATTCGCTACACCACCAATCTTCACCATGGCGCAGCCAACAGTGCCCAAGCCAAACTCTTACCCTCAGCACTCGCAATATGAGTCTCCCATGGGTTAGCAAAAACAATGAGAAACCCCGAGCAAGAAGAAATGGCTCGGAAGATGAGAAGGTTAGAGCAAAACTTAAAGAGCATACAGGGTTTGAGTGGTCAGAAGAGTCTCTCCTACTCCGATTTATGCATGTTTCCACAGGTTCACCTGCCAGTTGGTTTCAAGATGCCAAAGTTTGGAAATATGACGGGCACGGAGACCCAATGGCTCACTTGAAACGATATTGTAACCAGCTGAGAGGTGCTGATGGAAAAGAAGAGTTGCTAATGGCCTATATGGATCAAGAAATTACCCATTGGCATGTGTGGGATGATTTGGCCCGAGACTTTGTCCGCCAGTTCCAGTATAATGTAGACATCGCTCCCGACAGGAACTCTTTGTCTAATTTGAAAAAGAATACTGCGGAAAGCTTTCCTGAAGATGCTGTCAAATGGTGTGAGCAAGCTGCCAGGGTAAAGCCTCCAATGGACAAAATGGAAATGGTTATGATCTTCCTACAGGCCCAAGAGGCGGACTACTTCCAGAACATGATGTCTGCTATGGGTAGACCGTTCGCTGAAGCTATCAAAATTGGGGAGATGGTCGAAAATAGTTTAAAAACGGGCCGAATCTTGAGTCAATCTGCTCTTAAAGCCACATCACAGGACGTTCAGATTGGTTCGGAGGGTTTGACGGACAAAAACGGGAGAGAAGAGGCCCTAGGAATTCTCGACGACCTCGGGAATATCCAGGCCCATTTCCCAGAGCTTCACAACACTATTATCCTCATCAGGAAGAAACCTATGCTATGTCCCCGCCCCCTATGCGGTAATGAACACACAACCTTACACACGACCACAAAATTATACCCAAAACCGAGCTCCACTTCCCAGAAATGTCCATCCTTACCAAGCTCCATATAATACCCAACCAAATGTTCCCCAATACAATCTTCGCCCAAGAGAGCCTTTCAAAAAGAATCAGTTCACTCCTACTGGTGAATCATACTCTAGCTTGTTCCAAAAATTGGTCAAGATAGGTCTGCTGCAGCCAGTGGCCCCAAATCGGCCGAACCCCGAGTCCTCATCGCACCGGTCTGATGCTAGATATGAATACCACTCAGGAGCAGTGGGGCATGCCACTGAATATTGTTGGACTCTTAAAAGACCAGTGGAAGACCTCATCAAGGTCCAAGCAATAGTGTTCAGGGATGAAGAAGACCCTAATATGATGAATAATCCCCTGCCTGCTCAAACTGGGCTAGTAGTCTGGATGATTTGCGAAGATAAAGAATTTGATCTGGCACTGAAGGCCATTTCAGCCATTGCCGAGACAGAAGAAAAAGCCAAAAACGGTCGCCAAGCTTGAAAGTTCCCCCATCATATGGGAGCCTCGGTAGCCAGTCTTGCTATACTTTCTGCGTCTGGATCATCCCAGGGTGTGATCCAGATGTTTTACTTTATTGTCTTACTTTCCGATGTGAACCCTTCTATCTTAAAAAAATCATCAAAATCAAAAATCAAATGGAATTAATATTTCATTTTCCAAGAATGTCTCTTTTCTTAATCTTGTCTCTTTTCTTATTCTACTTTCAGTTCTGTTTAAATGCAGATTTTAATAACAAGACATGCCTGCGGACTTCATGCCCAGATCCTAAAACGCTGTCAGACTTCGAAATAATGAATAAAGAATCAGAATGCAAATAAAGTTATGCCAAGGAGATAAAACAATAAATCGAAACAGCCAAAGGAAAATTGGTTCAGATTGGAAAGATCCATACATCACTACGAAGTACTGCCAAAAGGGTGCGTTTGTACTTAGGGTACATCGAAGGAAATGTCCCTAAAACAACTGTCAACGCAGATGCAATCAAAAGATCCTAAAACATTGTCAGACTTTGAAATGATGAATCAAGAATCCGAATGCAAATAAAGTTAGGTTAAGGAAATAAAACAATGAATTGGAACAACCAAAAGAAAATTGGTCCAGATTGGAAAGGTCCATGCATTGCAACCAGAGTACTGCCAAAAGAGAGCGTTGTAGTTGGGGTTCGAAGAAAATGTCTTTAAAACAACTGTCAATACAGGTGCAGTCAAAAGGTACTATGTTTGATCCTCCATATATTTTCAAATGTTCTCCGGTTGGGATGACGAAGGCTTTCATTCTTGCTACCCACACACCATTAACCCTTTTATAAACCCTTTGAGCCGGTTATTCTTCTTTGATTACCCTCTTTGGAACCCGAAAGTGTTATTGGAAAACAAGAAAAAATAAATGTTGAAAAATGAAAACAAAATGAAAAAAAAAGAAAAAAAAAAAAGAAAAAAAAAGAAAAGAGAAAACAAAACAAAACAAAACAGAGGAAAAACATGACAAAAATCAAAAATAAAAACAAAAGTTTCCTGAACTACGTTCGACTTGATTCCGAAAGGATATGTAGGCAGCCTTTCCCTAGGGTTCAGTCACACCAAAATAAAATTTCACATTTTCCCCAAGAGTTTAAGCTGGGGCAAGTGTTAAGATTCGGCAATGTATCACCTGAAAGGTTCCAAAGTTGTAATTCAACACAAATTCTTTTCACCGAAAAACCTGTTCAAGTCATTCCGATCAAGTGGCAAAGATATCTAAAGTTGGAGGATACAGTGCCGGTCTGGTGCAAGCAAATGAGAGAAATAAAATGAGAGAGTTTTATCGGTAAAAACCCACACGGGCACCGTGAGGCGACGGTAAGCAAAGAAATTAAAAATGAGAGAGTCTTGTTAGTGAAAAATCGCAAAGAGCACTACAAGGCAATGGTGAGAAGAGAAATGAGAGAGGTTAGTTGGTGAAAACCCGCAAAGGGCGCCACTAATCGAAAAGGATAATAGGTCACTGACATGGACACAGTCCGGGGCAAGGTTTCTCAATCACAAGGTAATAATTGTGATGAATTTCTGAGAGTCGGATGGTTTACACAGATCAGGCATCCAGTCCAAAAGGCATGTCATGTTCATTGAAGTCCGCATGCACTCCAGATAAGTCCTTTCCTTTCCCCGAATGGGACACCTTTTGTTTAAATTCATTGTCCATTCTATCATTTATTTTTCTTTTGAATCCCTTTCGGTCTAACTCTGTTCCGAAACTAAGGCAAAGAAAGGATGGCAAGACTGATTTACAGGGCTCTCATTTGGCATGTGTCAATATGCAAAAGGCACCCAGCCTCGTCAGGGGCATCGAGTCGATCTCGACTGACCGTAGCGGCCGATGTTTCAAACTCAAAACCCTGAAAGGAGAAAATAAAATTGAAGTGCCTATAAAGGCGAATGAAGTTGAAAGGTTGAGCCACGCGTGGCTAACCATCTTGGCAAGGTTTGAAAAGCTGAGATATTCCAACTTCCCTAAAGTTATAGTTGGAAGAAAATTCAGAAATGAAAGGGCAATAAAGACGAAATAAAGTTGGAAAGTTTAAGTCTCACACGACTAACCGTCGCAGCAGAATTTGAGGGGCCAAAACTTCCCCCCGATACTCTGGAAATCCAAAAGAAAAAGCAAGTGAAAGGCCTACAAAGGAAAAATAAAATGTTGCGTCCCACGTGACCGATCGCCATGGTAAAATCTGGAAAGTCAAGGTCCCCGGGTTTAGAAATAAAACCCTATCCCCAGCAAGCAAGCAAGCAGTTGAGATCTTTGTCAGAGGGGTCGAGATCAAGCAGTTGAAATAATCGAGGCCGCAAAACCAACCACCATTTCAAACTAACAAATTATTCTTTGTTTGAAAATAGGAAACAAGTGCAGCTCGAAAGCAACTGTGCAACAAGCAGGTGCAACCAAAAGAAATTGTGCAAGGGCTACAAGGAGCTCTGCAACATTGACTCCAAAAAAGGGAAGTTTCCTCCTAAAAATCCTTTCCCTCATGCATGAAAAGAGAATAAATATAAAAAAATAAAAATAAATAATAATAAAAATAAAAAAAAGAGAAAAAGAAAAGAAAAAGAAAAAAAAGAAGAAGAAATGAAGTTGCAAATGATGCAACCCTAAAGTAGCATAGGGTCCTAAATCCCTAGCCAAACCTTTTCCAGCCAAGGTATCCCAGTCCTTAGTTGATGCCAACATAGGGTCCCACTTCCAAGCAGACACCGGCATAACCTGGTGATTTCTTCTGACAACAGCATAGCCTGTTGGTCATTCCCTTTTCCGGGGAAACAGCATAACCTGTTGACTTTTCCAGACACCAGCATAACCTGGTGATCTTTTTCTGACAACAGCATAACCTGTTGATCATTTCCTTTTCCCTTGGCAACAGCATAACCTGTTGACCTTTCCAGACACCACCATAACCTGGTGATCTTTCTGACAACAGCATAACCTGTTGATCATCTCTTGACACTGGCATAACCCAATGATCTCTTCTCCCAAGCAATATCATAACCTATGGACCTTTCCAGACACTGGTATAACCTGGTAATCTTTTCCCAAACAACAACATAACATGTTGATCGTTTTCTGACATTGGCATAACCCAGTGATCTTTTTTCGGCAACAGCATAACCTGTTGACCTCTCTAGACATCGGCATAACCTGGTGATCTCTTCTGACA
>ML430493.1:36798-83219 GCA_005239525.1 Nicotiana knightiana | reverse complement strand
GGCGAAACTGGGGACCCCTGGCGTTTGGGCTCTAACACCCCCCTAACGCCAGGAGGGGGCTGGCGTTATGGCCCTAACGCCCCCCTAACGCCAGGGAGGGGCAGGCGTTATGGGGTAAACGCCCCCCTAACGCCAGGGGGGGGCAGTCTTTATGGGGCAAACGCCCGGCTATCGCCCGGGCGTCTCCTTTTGCGTATTTTTGACGTATTTGCATCCCTTTAGCTCCGTTTCCATTTCCAATTCACCTACACATGAAATAAACTCCATTAAGCACATAACAAGTGTAATTTTATCATTAATGCGCATAAAATGTAAGGTATATCACATGTTAAACTATGCAATTTAGTCTCGCATCAGCTACCCCGAACAAAGGAGGCAGCTACAATAGGCATGTAGGTACATCTTCAAGTTCCGCAACCATCGAACACAACATCAACAACAATCAACATCTGCCTGCAATGTGCAAAAGTGTAGTATCAGTACAACCGACCCCATATACTGAGTAAGTAACAGACTTAACCTTAGGTTGAAAGCAGTGACGAGCTAACACAGGGTCGGGTCCAATACCAATATTTCTCAACATTTCATAACAGCATAAATGCAAGTATAAGAGAGACATCTCATCTGTAAAAATATTCAGCTCGTTCACAGTACCAGAAAATGGTCACGTTATTCAAATATCTCAGTGAAAGAAAAATCTCAGACCTCTTATTGAAAATGCCAAAAATACGATAAGCTTGAAAACTGTAATTTCCCAGATATCCTTTCCACAATAAATAAAATGTTTCATTTTCTTTCCAAATAACAAGTACAAAATACCTCTCTATGTCCACATATCAATGCGTATAATAAGTCATGAATGACGTGATACTACATAGCATGAGGAAAAATTCATCTCTATGCCTGTATGTCATGTGTGTATGTAAATGCCACGTGTCTCAGAGATGGATCATGCACGCACTCTCTCCGAGTAATAAATCTCACTGTCTCGCATCCTCTCTCACTAAGCTCAATACTCATCACACTACACCACTCAGTTCTGTATAATAACTGCTCCGGCGTGCAGCCTGATACACATGTACATATAGACGACTGCGTTCACTAGGGATGTACAAACTCTGTAGGGGCTCCTTAAGCCCAAGTGCTATATTGTTGCGGCGTGTAGCCCGACCCAATACTGCTGTGGCGTGCAACACGATCCATATATTACTGCGACGTCCAGTCCGATACAAGTACTGCTGCGGCGTGCAGCCCGATCCTATATCATGGCCCGAAGGCTTGTTGCGGCGTGCAACCCGATCCAACATTTACTGCGGCGCGCAATCCGATCCAACATATCTCACATAGCTCTCAACGCGACACTCAGGCCCTATATCATTCACTAGCCTCTCCAACCTCACAAATCACAATAACATCCCAAACAGAGAATATAACAAGTATTAATCAAATCAGGAGAGAGAGCTAAGATATAATGTGTAGGCAAACAGTAACTGAGAACATGATAACAATTAGCAGTCAATTTGACAAATTCACGACCACTGCGGGTCCCAACAGTATTGTCACATAGCCTAAGCATAGTTTCTAACATGTAAGACAATCAATAATTCAAAAACAAGATGAACAGATAATGACAATGGGCTAATCAACTTTACAATCACCTGGGACGGACCAAGTCTCAATCTCAAACGGTGCACTCTCACACGCCCCTCACCTGGCATGCGCGTGACCTCTAAATATCCACATCATATGAATTTCTCGGGGTTTCATACCCTCAACACTAATTTTAGAAGAGTTACTTACCTCGAACAAGAAAATTCTAATACCGAGCAAGCCAAGCGATGCTCCAAAAATGCCATCTCGCATTTTTTGACCTTCGAACGGCTCGAAACTAACCAAAAATAACTCAAATACATCAAACAATGCTAAAGGAACCAATCCCAATTGAAAAAGGTCAAATATTGAATCAAAACCCGAAATTGGCCCAAAAGCCCAACCCGAGCCCGCATCCCGAAACCCGAAAAAACTCACAAAATTTGACAACCCATTCAACTACGAGTCCAACCATACTAGTTTCACTCAAATCCGACTCCAAATCGGTGTTCAAAACTCAAAAATTCATATTGTGAAACTTTTAGGCCAAACTCCCAATTTCCTCTTTAAATTCATCAATCAATTGCTAAAAACGAAGATAGCTTCATGATATAAGATAAAAAATGAGTAGAGAACACTTAGCCAAAGTTGTGTGGAAAACCTCCTCTCCAAAGTCGCCCAATCCGAGCTTCAAAGTCCAAAAAATTAAGATAGAAACCTATGACCTCAAATTATAGGTTCTGTGTAGTGATTTCCGCATTTGCGGACAATACGTCGCACCTGCGACCATCGCTTTTTCGGAAAAATGTTACATCTGCGAAAAATGACCTTGCCCAGCAACCCCTGCACCTGCAGCATCAAACTCCGCTTCTGCAAAGACGCTTGGGCCTACGGTTCTGCTCGACGCACCTGCGCATCCGCACCTGCGCCCTATTATCCGCTTCTGCGGGCCTCCTCATCCATCTCTCATCTCGAATCCGCGACGCTTGGCTCGCATCTGCGGCCATCGCATCTGCGCACTATCAATCGCAGGTTTGGAACACCAGAACCAGCAGCTCCTCAGCAATAGCAACATGAAAAAAAAATGGTCCGAAATCGATCTGAAACACGCCCGAACCCCTCGGGACCCCGTCCAGTCATGCCCACAAGTCACATAATATAACACGAATCTACTCGAGGCTTCAAGATACACATAAATACATCAAAATGACAAATCACGCCTCAAATCAAAATTTATGAACTTTGAACTTACATATTTCCAAAACACGCGCCGAAACGTATCAATTCATCCCCGAATGAACTCAAAATTTGCACACAGGTCCGAAATGACATGAGGAAGCTATTCAAATTCTCGGAACCACAATACGAATCCGACATCCTCAAAGTCAACTCCCGGTCAATCTTATGAACTTTTCAGACCTTCCAATTTCCATTTTTTGCCAACTTGTGCCAAACACTCTAGAAACATCCAAATTCAAATTCGGGCATACTCCTGAGCCCAAAATCATCATTCGGACCTAACAGAACCATCAAAACTTCGTTTCGGGGTCAAATTCTTGAAAAGTCAAACTTGGTCAACTCTTTCAACTTAAAGCTTCAACAATAAACTCATTCTTCTAAACCGACTCCGAATAACCTGAAAATCAAAACCGACAATTCACATAAGTCATAATACATCACACAGAGCTACTCATGCCCGCAAACTACCAAGCAAAGTGCAAATGCTCAAAATGATCGGTCGGGTCGTTACATGCAAATGGTAAGCTTGTGTTTCTGTCATTTTATGTCTATTTTGATGCTTTGAAAAAAACATTTCTATTTGGTTGTAGAAGGTGTATCGGTTTGGATGGTTGTTTTCTAAAGGGGGTATGTAAAGGACAACTATTGGTGGATGTGTGTAAAGATGTCAACAATCAAATGCTGCCCATTGCCTGGGCTGTTGTGGAGTATGAAAATGCAACTACATGGTCATGGTTTGTGAAATGTGTGAAACTTGATCTTCAACTAGGAGATGGAAAAAATCTGATACTAATTTCTGATATGGAAAAGGTCATTTCTATTCCATAACTGATTCTGTAATTCCTTATCATCTCCTTTAATTATTTATTGAAAAATTATTTTCTTGTAGGGACTGGAGTGTGCTATAAGAGAGCTTCTACCAGTGTCTAAACATAGGATGTGTGTCAGACACATCTTATGTAACGATCCAAAATCCGCAAAAAGTCGTGATGACGCCTAACACCGCCATCAGGCAAGCCAACAGTGATCTATCAACTTACTTACTCATTTTAGTAATTTGAAATCACAATTTCATTAATTATACAGTATAAAACTGGAATTTATAGAATGAATGATCATATTTACACGAACTACAATGTTGACAACCTGTAGAAATCCCCAAAACCCCATGTCACAAGTGCATGATCATTAACTAGGAAATATGATAAAATACAACATCTGCCTAGAATAAAAATTAGACAGGAAAACGTAAATAACTCTGATGGAGACTCCTGTCCTGCGGACTCGTAACATGGGATGCAGCTCACCTAAGTCCCCGCAATAGCCGTGCCTTTGCGCCCAGAATATCACTAGACATATATGTACCTGCACAAAATCTGCAGCAAGTGTAGCATGAGTACGTAAATCAACGTGTACCCAGTAAGTATCTAGTCTAACCTTTAAGAAGTAGTGAATAAAGGTCAGATTCGACACTTACTATGGCTAACAATAAAGTACCGAAATTTTAGTTCAGCATGAATTATATAAATACAAGTGAAAACTTAATAACAAGAATTAAATAAACAACTCTTCCACTAATAGTAATTCCAAAATTCAATTTCTATTATTTAACAAATTAAACTTTCAAGCCAAAGAAACAATATCAATTATAATTGGACTCCAAAAATTTTTACGCACGAATTATGCCGAGGTCGTACGACCCGATCCAACATACAAAATATAAAATTTGCACTGCCGAGGGTCAAATGGCACGAACCATAGATGCATCTATCTGCTACCAAGGCGTTTGGCCCGCTCCACAAAAAGAGAAAATATATTAAAATAACCGATTCAAGATTATTAAGGGGCTAATATTTAAAGAATTATCAATTCTCATTAACAGTCAAGTGACCCGTCCAAAACTAAAGTAAATAAAGTTTAACCTTTTACAATTCCTTTATCAAGTTCCAATATAATTTAGGCAATTAAATTAACAAGTAGGGTGCAAAAAACGCAAGCATAACATGATTTGGGTCCTAGACTACCCAAACTTAAGCATAATTAGTAGGTACGTATGGACTCTCGTCACCTTGTGTGTATGCAGACCCACAAATAGAAGCACATAATAATTTGATTCACCCATGGGGTTAATTCGCTTTTACAAGGTTAGAAAAGAGACTTACCTTGCTCCGAAGTTCCATAATCGGCTTCAAAGCTCTTCCAACAACTCAAACCGATGCCCATCTCTCCAAAACTAGTCAATTAATGTGAAGTTCCATAAATATATACTCTAATACTCGTTATAATCCAATTTATAACAATTCCCAACTCCGCCCGAAAAGTCGATAGAGTCACCCTCAGGCCCACGTGCCCGAATTCCAAAATTTCTGAAGAAAGTCATTACACATAACATTACGAACTCAAATATATAATTTATTCTCAATTCCATACCCAAATTCGTGGTCAAAATCAAAAAATACCTAGTTGTAGGTTTTCTACCAAAACCCCAAATTTCCACGAATTTTCCATGAATTTCCATGTTAAAATCTATATATAATCCAAGTATTTAAACTTGCAATAGGTTGGAATCACTTACCTTGCATTAGATGGTGAAAATAACCCCTTGAAGAGCTCTAAAAATCACCCAAGTCGTGTGGAAAATGGGTGACATGCACCCAAACCCCATTTTTAAAACATTCTGCCAGCACAACCACCCCATCTCTGCGTTCCTGGCCATGGCCTCGCGTTCACGAAGGGAAAATGCCACTGCCCAAAATCTCTCCTTCGCGTTCGCGACCAGAAGGATGCGTTCGCGAAGCCTTCCGTCCTCATTGCTCCACGTTCGCATGTTAAGCCCCGCGTTCGTGAAGGCTAAGCGGCTCTAGGGCCCAGCTCCCTTTTCCTTCTACGCGTTCGCGACCTCCCTGTTGCGTTCGTGTAGTTTTCTTCAGCTTTTTTCTTTGCGTTCACGACCCCTGTGTCGCGTTCGCGATGAACAAAAATCAGCTCTAAATCATTCTTCGCGAATGCGGGAGTGCGTTAGCGTTCACGAATGACAAAACCATAACTAGCAACATCAGTTCCAAAACAGCTCAGCTTGGTCCGAAACCACCCCGAAACACATCTAAGGCCCCCGGGACCCCGTCCAATCACACCATCCTACCCCAAAACATGACGTGAACTAGCTCGAGGCTTCAAACCACACCAAACAACATCGAAATAATGAATCGCACCCCAATTCAAGCTTAATGAACTTTAGAACTTCAAACTTCTACATCGGATGCTAAAACCTATCAAATCACGTTTGATTGACCTTAAATTTTGCACATATGTAACATTCAACATTACGAACCTACTCCAACTTCCGGAATCGGAATCCGACCTCGATATCAAAAAGTCCAACCACGGCCAAACTTAAAAAAAAAACTCCAACTTCCAACTTTTTCCAAATGACCCCAAAATGACTTACAGACCTCCAAATCCACATCCGGACGCGCTCCTAAGGCCAGAGTCACCATACGGAGCTATTCCTACTCTCGAAATACCAAATGGACATCGCTAACGTTAAAATGTACTTCAACCCAAACTTATGAAATTTTTCTAAAATGCTAACTTTCCATTATGTTCACCGAAATGCTCCTGGGTCACCCAAAACCCGATCTGGACATATACCCAAGTCCGAAATCATCATACGAACCTATTGGAACTTTCAAACCCTGATTCCGAAGTCGTTTACTCAAAAGTCCAACCTTAGTCAATTCTTCCAACTTAAAGCTTCCGAAATGAGGATTTTCTTTTCAAATCAACTCCAAACTTCCAGAAATTAAATTCCGACCATAAGTACAAGTCATAATACCTGAAGTGAAGCTACTCATGGCCTCAAACCGCCGAATGACGCGCTAGAGCTCAAAATGACAGGTCGCATCGTTACATTCTCCCCACTTAAACATACGTTCGTCCACGAACGTGCTAAGAACTGCTCCGGACCCACTTGAGCACATTAGCTTAAGCCAGTCTGAAGATCCTCCCTTTTATTTAGTCAAATAATCCTTAGAGCCAAATTCCAACATCTGGTATTCTCCACCGGACCTGCTTTCAACATACGAACACCGTATCAGTTACTACACACTGTACTAAAACATGATTGTATACCTTTTTTGAATTCACTTCATTCACCGTATAATTCAAATGACCTTAATGACATCCTATAATAACAGTATCCGCAATTCCACGAATCTGATGCCCACAACACACCTCATGACACATATATGTTATGTTCCAACTCTTGTAATACTGCTACGACGGAAGAGATGTGTAGAATTTCATAGCCAATTGCCGAGTCAATAAATCATTGAGTCTCTCCTCCTGACAAGAACCATTACCCTATCATGAACTAAATAACGATATATTCTCTTTAATATGCCTTATATAAATCCGACCGCACTGATCCCAGGTCCAATAACCTTATCTCACCCAGTACAAGCCGCTCAGGAAATAAGCCATCTCAAACATTTCCAAAGGTCTCATATGATACCACAATGTGCCAACAAGCTACAAACTCGAATGTGATACAAAAGGAAGACGAACCCTGGAATGAACTACTCAACCCACGTAACTAATTGAACAACTGAAAAGATGTCATGAACCTTCCTCAGAAAATGAGGGACAAAACACACAAGAATAGATATAGGGAACTGTACTCCACATCACACTATTGCGGCATAAAACACGATCCAACAATGATACCCGTGGCGGCATTCCACGCGATCCAAACAGCATACCCGTTGCAGCGTGCCACCCAATCCACACATAATAATCTAAAGAAAACACACATCGAGCCGTAACGCTTATACTCACAAAATTCCCGAATATCAACAATAAGCACGCCAAGTGCATAATACAAATCCTGGGGAGATGGGTAGCATCATATGCTACAAAACTCAAGCACAACTAAGGTGCGATATATGATCTGCATCTCGAGAGCCTATCCTGCTCACATAACACCACCGCTATGTGGGACCTCAATACATGTGCAAAT
Source organism: Nicotiana knightiana (assembly GCA_005239525.1). NCBI lineage: Eukaryota > Viridiplantae > Streptophyta > Magnoliopsida > Solanales > Solanaceae > Nicotiana > Nicotiana knightiana. Next base: position 75,373 of record ML430493.1, on the reverse strand, counting down.
AATCAAATCGTTTCACAACCTACATGGCTCAATAGAGTATTACATGAAATAGCTGATGACGAAAATTACATCCAACGCCCGAATACTCCTCCAACAGGAATGCAATGCTGAATGAACACACCCAGGCTGGTATAGAGTACACATCCACATTTGGACCCACTAAGGGACCTCGAACTGATTCTGATCATACCATGCTTTGGCAAATAACCTCTCAAGGACCCACAATGACTTATTCATGACACATAAGAACAACCGTCAAATCTGAAACAAACTCACACGGTCCACAACCCAAGGGATAGAATGCCTCTCAGGCATAAACTCTCGCACTTGCGACATTACCATCACCTCCATATTTGGTTTCAATCTTTAACAATCAAGTGACTGACATGTCATACTTATACAAATCTCCCCATGGGGAACGCTCCCATGACCATTCCGCTCAGGTAGAAAAGTCCGCACATCCATACCACCAACTGTTCTAATTCTGTAAAGTGAATAAAAATCCTCAAGTCAATATACAAAACCTCTTCCACATGACACCGATCTCAAGTGATTCTAAAGACAATACCAACTTACTCTAAACATCTTAATTCTTTCCTGCTCATCCAAGCTCGTGACATTCTTGTCAACACTGAACCGTAACCTTGATCCTCGACTTCCATTTCTCATGCTGCTCACTACACCTATCCTACCAATACACGAGAGCACAAGAATTTCATCATATCTATTAAACCACAAATAGAATAAACACTTCTTCATATATAAGCCTTTCACTTAGCTCATTTATGGAAAACCATTACAATACGCGACCGAAATCCAACAATCGCAGAAAATACAAACCTCAAGTTGTGGTCTAAACCACCGTGACTCTTCCGGGATCCATCTACACATAACATGACATAATACTCGAATGCCTCCAGATAAAATCAATTACGGTGGCCGTCAAGCCTCACACATACCGCCACAATCACTTGTTAAACTTAACACGCTGAAGGAACTGATCATTGCCACCATCATGCCGATTCAACCATTGCTAACCGATCTGACTTCTTCTAATTTACTCTAGACTTGCCTTAGAAATAATAATAGCTCCATTAAAAATATAACGAACCCAATACGCACTCATCCAGGATGACCCTATTTCACGAGACCACGTTGTCTCAAAACCCAACCATCTCATACCCTCATTGTGCGCACATTCGCATCTTTAACTGGTACACCCATTCCGATAAATCCTTTATGAATCCGAAGTTATTTTCTCCCATTCCTGCGATGCTACCCTGCAGATCGATGATAACATAGAACACTCCAAGACCCTTTTCGTAATCCACTACAAAAGATCGATACTTATCCATACCACGGACTCGAAATCCTTAGGCACCACACTTAAACTTTGAACCCACTAGGACCGTTGTTGAGAGTTACCCACTCTGACTTGTTCCCAAATATGATCAAGCTTAAAGGCCTTGCTAGCACATGAACACCCTCTCAAAGGAGCAACTAGCTGAATTCCTTTCCTTGCACATAAGCCCCACAAAAGCATAAACTCTGACTCTTCCCAAAACCTGAACATGAATAGATAAGGCCAAATATAGCACACCGTCCTCAATTCCTTTGCTCGAATTACCACTGATGTTTTCTTTCCTTAGTCATGATACCCCACCAATACACCGATAACCAGAAACCGCACAAACATACAACCATATAATCCAACTGTAGACGGTGGGGCTCCCCCACTTAGCTTGAAGCTACCATTTCTTAACCCTAGAACCTGTTAAGATCCCTCCTTCCCAATTACCATGATCTCTCACGATCAACTTACCAAGCCTCTCGAGATCTTTCTATTAAACATTTCATAGATATTTTAAATCACAAGGCACATTCACATATTCGACCTCTTACTGGATAGCCAGTAGAATCCTTCATAGAAGCTCATCAACACCACGCAACTGCTGACCTGCTCACAGGAGATAACCCATATGTGAAAATTCCATGCCGACATCTTCCAATGATGCTGCACTGGGTGCCATTACTATGAAATCGGTAAACCCTCCTGAGCCCGTGCTCGTTCACCAGTTGTACAAGTCTGTTCACTCCCCATTGATATCAACCAAAAGTGCGACAATACATTCCAATCCGAAGTCATGTTGATTCCCTCTTCGTATCAAGCAAACTTCTCTTTGACGTATCCAAACTTCCTCAGTATAGAAGCCAACATTACAAATTAAGTACGTAGACCTAGTCACTTTTCACCATGAATCCCAAATCACTCCAAACCTTTCTCAAGTTATGTGGCTATCCTACCGCAGAATCCATACGCTTCTCTGTCACTCCCACTTTGGCTAAAGCATCTTCTTTAAGTAATTCAACCACCACGAGACACCTCCGCCATGCCCTTCCTTATTCCTCGCTGCCCAAATGTTGCCTCAAATCAAATCCATACCTGTAGCACTGGAACCAACAAGCTTCCATCAACTCTAAACCTCCTAGATGATCATCTTTCTCGAGCCATCAACATTAGAAACACCAACTTCATTCTGAACCGCTGCACACTGCTAACTCTAACGACGGCTTCCCCAGCATCCTTTCACAACACTATTCCCCAAAGGAGAATGGAATAAGACCATAACACCAGCAAACTTAATACATTCAAACAAGGACAACGACACCACATCGCAGATGAAAATTCCACCACGCTTGAAAATACCAAGTCTTGTTACTCCACTAACCCAAACCTGAACATTCATAGTCCGATTGCCTTTCCGTTGCTGGAAATAAATGTTGAACCTCCAAATCATGTGGCGAGAAATCCTCATTTGAATTCATTCACTGCCTCGACACATAAACAAACACCCCACCATTGCACCAACACTGTGCGATAACAACATTTGAACATCATAGCAATCTACGTCTAGCCTGGATTCCCTAAAAAATACAGCTACTGAGCTGAAATGACAAAACATCCTTATGAAAAAAGACGATAATAACTTGCTCGAATATGCAGGGAGAAATATTTTTCTCCACGTCTGTAGTACCACTGCAACTCCTCTATTCCCAATTGACATGAGTGCTCAACACCGTACACGAATGAATAGGAAGGTAATAAAGGCATAAGCCTCGAAGGGTTCAAATCGCACGACGAGGAATCAAGAAGGGAAGTTCTCCTAATAGCCCTGTTGCCTCTAGAAGATAAGTACAGACGTCTATGTACCGATCCGCAAGACTCTACTAGACTTTCTCATGACTCGTGAGACCCAAGTGAACCTAATGTATTGATACCAAGTCATCACGAGCCAAAATTCGCTAAAGGTCATGATGGCGCCTAACACCGCCGTCAGGCAAGACAAGTGATCTATCAACTGAATTACTCAATTTAGTAATTTGAAATCATAATTTTTATTAGTTATATAGTATAAAACTGGAATTTACAGAATGAACAATCATATTTACACGAACTACAATGTTGACAACCTGGAGAAACCCCCAAAATCCGATGTCTCAAGTGCATGTTTAACTAGGAAATATGATAAAATACAACATCTGCCTAGAATACAGATTAGAAAGGAAAACGTAAATAATTCTGATGGAGACTCCGAGTGCTGCGGACTCGTAACACGGGATGCAACTCACCTAAGTCTCTGCGATAGCCGTACCACTGCTCCCACAAGATCACTAAACATATACGTAACTACACAAAATTTGTAGTAAGTGTAGAATGAGTACATAAATCAACACGTACCCAGTAAGTGTCTAGTCTAACCTCGAAGAAGTAGTGACGAGAGGTCGGATTCGACACTTACTACGACTAAAAATAAAGTACCAAAATTATAGTTAAGCATGGAGTATATAAATACAGCTGAAAACTCAATAACACGAAATAAATAAACAACTCTTCCACTGATAGTAAATCCAAAATTTAATTTCCATTATTTAACAAATTAATCTTTCAAGCCAAAGAACAATATCAATTATAATTTGACTCCAAGAATTTTTACGCACGAATTATGGCTAGGTCGTACGACCCGATCTAACATACAAAATATAAACTCTACACTGCTGAGGGTCGAACGACACGAACCATAGATGCATCTATCTGCTACCGAGGCATTCGGCCCGCCCCACAAGAAGAGAAACTATATTAAAACAACCGATTCAAGATTATTAAGGGGCTAATATTCAAAGAAATACCAATTCTCATTAACGGTCAAGTGACCCGTCAAAAACTCAAGTAAATGAAGTTTAACCTCTTACAATTTCTTTATCAAGTTCCAATATGATTTAGGCAATTAAATTAACAAGTAGGGTGGAAACAACGCAAGCATAACATGATTTGGATCCTAGACAGACTTAAGCATACGCATCCCCCACAAATAGAAGCATATAATAATTTGATTCACCCATGGGGTTAATTCCCTCTTATAAGGTTAGAAAAGAGACTTACCTCGCTCCGAAGTTCCATAACCGACTTCAAAGCTCTTCCAACAACTCAAGCCAATGCCCATCGCTCCAAAACTAGTCAATCAATGTGAAGTTCCATAAATATATACTCTAATTCTCGTTATAATCCAATTTATAACAATTCCCAACTGCGCTCAAAAAGTCGATAAAGTCACCCTCAGGCCCACGTGCCCGGATTCCAAAAATTTCCAAAGAAAGTCGTTACCATAATATTACAAACATAAATATATAACTTATTCTCAATTCCATGCCAAAATTCGTGGTCAAAATCCAAAAATCCTAATCCCTAAACCCTAAATACCTATTTCAAGGTTTTCTACCAAAACCCCAAATTTCCACTAATTGTCCATGTTAAAATCAATATATAATCCAAGTATTTAACTTGCAATAGGTACGAATCATTTGCATTAGATGGTGAAAATACCCCCTTGAATAGCTCCAAACATTGCCCAAGCCGTGTGGAAAATGGTTGAAATGAACCCAAACCCTGTTTTTCAAAACATTTTACCAAGCACAGTCGCCCCATCTTCTCGTTCACGACCAAGGCCTCGCGTTCGTGAAGGCCAAATGCCACTGCCCAAAATCTCTTCTTCGTGTTCGTGACCAGAAAGACGCGTTCCCGAAGCCTTCCGTCCTCATTGCTCCGCGTTAGCATGGTAAGCCTTGCATTTGCAAAGACTAAGCGGCTCGATGGCCCAGCTCCTTTTTCCTTCTACGCGTTCGCGACCTCCGTGTCGTGTTCGCGTAGTTTGCTTCAAATTTTTCCTCCGCGTTCGCGACCCCTGTGTTGCGTTCGCGATGAAAAAAAATCAGCAGCTCCAAATCCTTCTTCGTGAACGCGGGACTCCCTTCACGTTCGCGAAGGACAAAACCAGAACCAGCGACAACAGTTCCAAAACATCTCAACTTGGTATGAAACCACCCCGAAACACACCTGAGACCCCCGAGACCCCGTCCAATCACACCAACCTCTCCCAAAACATGACACAAACTAGCCTGAGGCCCCAAATCACAAAAAACAAAATCGAAACCATGAATCCACCCCACTTCAAGCTTAATGAACTTTAGAACTTCAAACTTCTACATCCGATACCAAAACCTATCAAATCACGTGCGATTGACCTCAAATTTTGCACACAAGTCACATTCGACATTAAGGACCTACTCCAACTTTCGAAATCAAAATCCGGCCCCGATATCAAAAAGTACACACCCGACCAAACTTCCAAAAAAAACCTCCAACTTCCAACTTTCGCCAAATGACCCAGAATGAACTACAGACCTCCAAATTCAAATCCAGACACGCTCCTAAGGCCAGAATCACCATACAAAGTTATCCCTACTCTCGAAATCCCAAACAGATATCGATAACATTAAAATACACTTCAACCCAAACTTATGAAGTTCTTCCAAAATGGTAACTTTCCATAATGAGCACCGAAATGCTCCCGGGTCACCCAAAACCCAATCTGGACATACGCTCAAGTCCGAAATCATCATATGAACCTATTAGAACTCTCAAAACCCGATTTTTAGGTCGTTTACTCAAAATTCCATGCTTAGTCAATTCTTTCAACTTAAAGCTTCCGAAATGAGGATTTTCTTTCTAAATCAACTCCGAACTTCCCGAAATTAAATTCCAACCACACGTACAAGTCATAATACCTGAAGTGAAGCTACTCATATCCTTTAACCACCGAATGATGCACTAGATCTCAAAATGAATGGTCGGGTCGTTACATTTTAGCCAATTGGTCAAAAAACTAGAGGGGTATTGAGAGAATGAATGCATTTTGGAGGTGTGAAAAATCCACATATGAAGCTGAATTGAAGAAGAATCTGGATGAACTTAACATGTTAGGTAGTAATATTGTTTAGGATTTGCTGTACTACAATAAAGAAAGGCGGTGTAAGGTTACTTCTCAGAGTTTAGTAAGTGTGTTGTGGTAGACAAAATAAAAGTCTGTTAAATTTTTTTTTGAGTTCCCTGATGATCGTATAAAATATGATAAAGGGGATTTATATAAGGGTACAGTATGTAACTGCTTTGCCTCACTTAATTCCTGTCAATTACTAAACATTAACTATTAATTATCCATTACTTGAATTATTCGTAATGGTTATGGTAATAACAGACAATCGCACATAATCAGGGATTGTACTGATTTCTTTTCCTTATTCATAGCTATTAATGAATCTCCTATCTTTTGGTCTTCAATCATGCATTCCGTGGCCATCTCTTCTTTCCCATCTATCAAATATGGCATCTTTATAAACAATCTCGTGGGTATTTCACCCATGCCTCGTCATCCTTCTTTACTTCTTTAATACAAATTGCCACTTGTCAACATATCACTGATCCACGTTATATTTATTTTCCACCAATATAGATAGTCCTGTCACTTTCTGAATATTCTCAACTAAATATTTGAGAAGTGGTAAGATTATTTTTGGCAGGAATGCCTTGCCGCCTCTTCCCGAAATCATTATGTTTTCTTTAGAAGCGAAGAGACGTACATCTTTCCCATTTAATGTTCGAGACACGTGTATTACTAAAATTGACTATATAGTTTGCAACGTATTTTTAGGGTTTTCTACGGTTGTGTCAGTTTGAAGTGATCCATGATGACAGTAGATAATAATGTATTTTCCTTATAAATATCGCATTACATATCCTTCAAAAATTCTTCTACTTTCTTGCATTCTTTTTCATGCTTTACCTGAAATTTCTCTCCTTCCTTCGTGCTTTTACCACCAATTAACAATGGCTTCAAACCCTTCTTCATCGTTAGACCCCCGGAAAACTATCATAGTAAATGAGCTTCCTCCTTTTACAGCCCCGATTGGGAGTAGAAGAGGTGGCATGCTTCGTAGTCTAGGCTCGATATTGAGCCGAAGTACTACTCTTTCTCAGAAGTATTATTCTAAATCTTATTCTTCTAAAGCTAAAGCTTCATTAACCCCTAAATCTTCTTCCAGAATTAAAGATCAAAATGAACCGTTGCTTGAACCTATAGTTTCTGAGATTGTTCTTTAGGAATTTTCTTTCAAATCGGACTGTGAAGCATGAAAGAAAGATATTTATTCCATATAAGCACTTAACCCTGCCGATCACTACTCTTCTTTAATCACTTCTGTTCGTCTTCCTTTAGTATGTCGTGAATGCTATTGGAAACCAAACTTCTCCCGAGGGCTATTTATTTGTTTGCACTTAGCCTCTTACTTTAGGATTCAAACCCCATATTGATCCAATAATCATCAAGTTCTGCCATTACTTTAACGTGTACCTTGCTCAAATAGGCCCGATAATGTTGAGGGCGGTAGCTTGCCTTCTCCATTTGTCAGGCTTAGTCTCAGCCCCTTTCACTTTTCGTCACCTCCTCCATCTGTATTCCCTGAAGCTCTTCCGCGAAGGTGTTTTTCACACTTGTAGCGAGAAGCAAAAGAGCTTTTGTTGAGGCTGGTACGCTTGGTTCATGGTTGTTCCCATCATGCCTTAGTGGGTAATGAAAACATGCCTTTTCATGAGAAGTAGAACTTTGCACGCAACTGTTCTTCTTTGCCTTTATACTATGCCACTTCCTCTTTAGAATTTTGATTTTGTCATTCACATTTTTCTATTTTTCCGCAATCATGGAAGTTTTTGGTGAACTTCCCGACTTTCGTGATTCGGTAAAAAAATATTATCTGCCGCTCTTATGGATCAAAGATCCTGGAAGTTTATCTCCTAAACGTTTGGGGGGGAAAATGAAAACCCATGGTATATTACTTTACTTTATCGGAATTTTCTTTTTTGTTACTGATGGTAGGCTAGAAACCCGTGTTTTAGTCGTATTTTACACTCTAATTAGTGAATTTAACGTGTGTTTGAGCTTTAATGACAGTGAATTGTACTTATTACATGTTTTATTCCTTGCAAGATTTGATTCTGAGTAAAAAAGATGAATTGGAGCTAATAATTTTAGTGTATCAAAGAGGTGAGAAATTTAATTAATTAAAGTGTAACAAATTATAAGCTCAAGTGTGTGAAATAAATACTCAAAATCATCAAGTTTCTACTACCAAAGTTCCAAGACCTGGTGTCACAAGTCTATGAGCTACTAGTAGAATATACAAAATACTAACTACTGTTTAAATAAAGTAGACCAGAAAGTAAATACAAAAGAAATACTTAGGGTGCTGCAGAACGGGCTCGGAAGGCAGCTCACCGCTAAGTCTCGGAGTATCAGGAGTGCGCGCTAGAATAACAACCAAATGCACATGCCTCATATCCTGCATGGTTAGTGCAGAAGTGTAGCGTGAGTACATAAACAACATGTACCCAGTAAATATCTAGTCTAACCTTGAATAAGTAATGATGAGGATTCAACTTTGACACTTACTATGGGCTAACAATAAAATACCAAAATTCTAAATAAACATGAGTTAAGTAAATAAGGATAAATAGTTCTTTCACTAATAGTAAATCTCAAGTCAATTTCCATCATTTAATAATCGTAACCTCTCAAGCCAACAAAACGATATCAAGTATAATTAGGCTTTGAGTATTATTACACATGATTTATGCCAAGGTCGTCTAACCCGATCCAAAATATGTATATACTTTTTTCTTTGTGCACTACTGAGGGTCGAACGACACGAACCATAGATGCATCTATTAAGCTTCCAAGGAGAACGACCCGCTCCCATGATAGTAGAGGAAATTTACCTCGCTCGCGGAAATACTTGCGACGCGAGTGAACGTAGATTGCTCAAAGTTATTATAAAATTCTTCCATTATTCCCCAAACACAAGAAATCTAAAGGGGAGAATTTAAATGTTAAAATCCTTAATCTCAGCTCTAGTCAAGACAATTAGGATGCATGACCAACATAATAGTGCAAACAAAGCATGGTGTAAACCTAAGACTGCTTGGGCATCACATAGAATATAGCTACACACGGAGTCTCGTCACCTAGTGCGTACGTAGTTCTCCACACAAGTAATTCACAACAAAATACACCTAAGGGGATGAGTTTCCTCTTATAAGGTTAGGCAAGAGAATTACCTCGTTCTCAAGCTCACTTTTGATCCTCAAATTTGTTCTAAAGCTTCAATTCGGTGCCCAATGACTCGAAACTAGTCAAAGGTTATAAATTTAGTCAATACATGTTCAAAAGTTCATAATTTAACTATTAGAGTAATTACCCAACCCAAATTGGAAGATCCATAAAATTTACCCCCTGACCCACTTGCCCGGATTCTGGAAATTTTCGAAGATAATTGTTACCCATAACCTCAATAACTCAAATATATAATTTTTACCCCATTCCACAATCATTTTCATGGTTAAAATCTTATTTTTAGTAAAGCCCTAGGTTCTTCACATTTTCTACAAGTTTCACAATCTTTCCATGTTAAATCTAGATAAAACCTGCATAATTGACTCAAAAATGGATGCGATTTACTTACTTTACAATACTTATGAAAATAACCCTCCGATGAGCTCTCATAATTCCCCAAGACTAAATGAATATGTGAGGAAAATGGACTAAGTCCTGTTTAACCAAAGAATTGGATTCTTTGCCCAAAGCTATTTTAAGAAGAACATGGGTTTCTGATAACGAAATAATAAGATTATAATGGTAGGTAAACTCGTAAATGGAAAGCAGTAAGATGCACAAAAAGTAAGTATATTCCAATAGTAGTTCGAATGTTTTTCTCCTCCTCTACAGGTTAAATTTTTGTCCTTTATATAGGGAATTTCCTAATATAACATCTACCCTTTTTGGTGATTGAGCATTAATGACTAATTATGACTCTAATGTAACGTTACAATGAATCAACCGTAACTGATGCGTGCATGTTGTGTAACGTATAGATCTCTAATTTGAAGATCTCTAAATCTGCCCTTTATTCTGCCCAAATACACTTTTGACCGTGTCTCGTCATCTTCTCACTCAGGTTGAGACTTCCGTAGCTAATTAACACATGGGTGTGATTTGCCGTGCCTCTTTGCCTCATACCTCTTCATAGAGTCCCGTCTAGCTGTCGTGTCTTCATTGCTCCACGTAGACTACTGAGTCATCAAGATTCATTACACGTGTGAAGCTTATTTTTACCAATACAGATAGTCCCCCCACTTACCATATATTTATCAATTAATATTTGGTAAGAGGATACTCATTTATGACGGGAATATTTTGCCGCTGCTTCACTCGAATCATTGCATCTTTTCCTATACGTAAGCGTCGCTTGTCACTTCCATTTAATGCCTATGCCACGTGGCATTCTTGGGTTGGTTCTGCAATTGTTCAGCGTCTTTTAGGGCTTTCTTGCGGCTGCATCAGTCACGAAGTGACATATTCAATTATGGTTTTCACATCATTGCTTTATTTTTTCCATTTTTTGACGGGTGTCTTCGAGTATAAATACCCCATTTTCCTTTTCTTTCACGAAAACTTCTAACTCTCAAACTTTATTTGTAAAGAACTTTTTTCTTTGCATTTGTAGATATGTCTTCTTCAAACCAATCTAAGAGAGTCATAAACGTTGATGAATTGACACCCTCTTCCGCTCCGACTCGGAGCCGGAGGGGTGGTAGACTGAGGAGGTTAGGCTCTACTCCTTCGAGAGGCTTTTCTTATTCCCAGATTATTTCCCCTCCTTCTGCTAGGTCTTTAGTCTCTCCAAGAGCTAGGGTTTCCAGGTCTTTGTCAAGGGGTAGAGAACATCACGAACCCCTATGCGAACCACAAGTTGATGAAATCATTCCTGCTGAGTTTACCTTCACTAGGAATAGTCAGATTCTTGTAGATCATTCATTATCCCTTGATAGTGTTGATATGTATCCCACTCTTATTACCGAAGGTTTGATTCCCCTTGTTCGTAGGGAATGTTCTTGGGAGTCTGATTTTCCCATGGTTATTCCGAACAACAATCAAAGAATAACGTCTTACAAGACGAGGCATTCTTTTGTTTACACTTACCCTTTTACTCTAGGGTTTAGACCTCCTATTGATCTAGTCATCATCGAATTTTTTCGTTTCTTCAACATTTGCTTAGGACAAGTTGGTCCTCTTGTGTGGTGGCTTGCCGCGTGTCTTAGATGTTTAGCTTCTTTAGCCTTGGTTCCTTTTACCTTCATTCACCTCATTCATCTTTATTCTCCTACCTTATTTCATCAAGGGGTTGTCACTCTAACTGCTAGGAGAAAAAGAGTGTTGGTAACCCCTGATGACGATAAGGATAAAGGTTGGTACCTTCAGTATGTTGCTGTGCGCATTGCTGGTTTAGTGGGCGAGGCAAATCTTCCCTTCCATGAGAAGTGGAATCGCACACATGAGTACATTTTAGCTCACATTTGTTATTTTTCTTCTCTTTGCTTTAAGTGTTTTATTAACACCGTAGCTATTTTCTTCCTTTTTCAGCAATCATGGGTACTGTTGAGAATGTTTCCGGTATCCGTGATTGGGTAGAAAAGCTGTTGTCGGTTGCTCCATTGGAGGAAAGATCTTGAAAGTACTTCTCCGGGAAGTACGGTTGGAAAGTGAAGACTTACGGTAAGTGAAACTTTTGTTTTCTCTTCTTTTCCTTACTCGGGCTTCTTTTTCTTCATTTGTTTAACCTTTTTTCTTTTGACAGGGTTTTCTCCTGCATCCATTCCGAAGATGTATTTGGCTCAGGCCCAGGAGATTATTACTCGTTCCTCTTCTTCCAAGAGGAAAGTTGGTGGGTCTAGGACCTTAGAAGAAGAAGAAGAAGAGGGCATTTTGGTGCACAGGTCACGTAGAAGAAGAGTGGTCTCAGACGATGAGTCTACACCCGTGGCAGTGTCTTCCGTACCTGATGTAAGACCTTCTACCCCCGGGGATTCTTCTTCTTCTCTTGCACATGATTCTGTGGATCATCTATTCCACGAAGGTTTTGGCCCTGCTGTTAATGAGGCGCCTCTAGCTATTTTTGCTCCCTCCTTTAGAGAAATCTCTTCATCCGTTCTGCCTATTTCCTCTTCTCCTTTGGCCATTTCTGCTCCCGCTGCTGCCTTGCCCATGGATTTCTCAGCTCCTTAAGTTTCCGTGCCTGAGACTTCTTCAACTCCACAAATGTTATTGCCCGTGGATCCTTCATCTCAGCCAGATTCCGTGCCTCCTGTTAGAGAAGTAGGGTCTTCCAGCAGGGAGATGAGGCAAGTGCTAATTGAGGCTCGGCTGATGGGAGCCTTTTTAAGAAATCCGGCCAACCCGAAGTATGGCTAAAGCCTTTGATTGGCCCGATAGAGAGGAGCAAGCTAGGTAGTCACAGTTCTCTTACCTGGGCTAATGAGGTTGTGCATTCCTCCTTGAAGGTAACATTCATTCTTTTGTATCTCATTCTTATACATGTAATTACCGTATCTTATTGATTTTGTTTTTGTAGATCAATCTCATAGGAAAAGAACTCATGAAGAGGATTTCTAACACGGAGCAAGAGCTAAAGGAGTGGCATGCTGAAACAGGGAATCAGAAGGGGCAATATGAAAGCCTGAGGCTCGAAATGGAAGCCTTAGAAGAAGAAAAGAGTACCTTGGAGCGGCAGATGAGAGTTGTGGCTGCGGAGTTGGTAGTGGAGAAGGCTTCTTCTAACCAAGCGGACAAAGACAAGAGCATTCTTGAGTCTCTGATTGGTGAGCAATTATCCCGTTCCTCGGAAGAAGTTAGGAGCTTGAAAGCCTTGCTGGAGCAGAAGGAGGAATACTCAGGCAAGCTTGTGTAGTCACTCACCCGGACTCAGGATGATCTTTGCGTTGCTTTAGACAAAATCCAATCTCTGGAGGAGTCAATTGTACCTTTGAGGGCTGCCCATGAAGCTGTTGAAGTTGAGAAGGATGGGTTAAGAGCTGAGCTTCAAATATGGGAGAGAGATTATGAAATTCTCGAAGAGGCGGCAACTGTCGATGTTAGTTGGGCGTACATGAATTCTCGCCTCGATACATTGACAGAAATGAGTCGTGGAGATTTTGACCTTAACGCTGAAATTGTTAAAATCAAGGAATCCATGTAAAAGGCTCAACAAGGTTTGAATCTTTCCCCACCTGAAGGTGAGACTCCTGTTGTCCGAGCCTCTTCGTCCCAAGATGCTCTTACTCCTTCTGCTGATGAAGAAGTCAACCCCCCTCCTAAAGAAGATTAAGATGTTGATTCACCCTTTTTTTTTAATCTTTGTCTCAATTGGTGATTACCCCCAGTCCCATCGGGGGTAAATTTGAATCTCTTTAAAGTCCCCAAATGACAACTTAGGGGAACCTTAATGTATAAAAACAATCTATACGGCTACGTATAAGTTAAGACTTAGTTTTTACTTAGCCGTTTTAATATATTAATGCAAGTATGACCTTTTTTTCCGTTGAGTTTCTGTTCTACTCTTTAAGCCTTTTGCATGCTTTATTTTTTGAGGTTTTAATTTTACCTTTGAGTTTTGCATATAGAATGCTTTAGATTACTCGCACCTTTTCGCAATAGGCATGGTGTCATATAAATGTGTGCCTTTTTGTAGTAGGCATAATTTGTGAAAAGGGGGCCCTTTCTGATCGATACTTAATGAAGAAGACGTCTCAACTTCATAAAGGTGTAATAATGCAATAGAGTGATAGGAATTTTTCACATGTTTAAGAATATTTCTGAGGAAAGTTTTTATGTTTGGACTTTCACAACATTTTACATGCATTTGATTATCGTCTAAAACTCATGTTGCAACTGTTTTCTTTTAACAGATTTGATATACACTTGTATTTCGTAACTGTTTTCCGTATGTAACAGTTTTTTTGAGTTAATACAAGAGAGCAACTATTTTTCGTTCGTAATAGTTTTTTATTCAAGTTGGGGTTTCCACCCGTAACTGTTTTTGTTGACAACAGTTTTCAATAAGCATGAGGGAAATGCTCTTACATCCGTAACTGTTTTATTTGATAACAATTTTCTATATGAGTACAAATATTTCGTAACTATTTTTAGTTACAACAGTTTTGAATGAGCACAATGATGATGATCTTTTATCCATAACTGTTTTGAATAAGTACAAAAATGCACATTTCTTCCTCGTAGCTAACATTTTTCCTTTTAACCTGAACATGTTAGAAGGTTTTTGGATTAGGCTTTGTGTTTGAGTCTGGTTCTTTCGATTTTGCTCGTATCACTTGACTTGTTGGATATATGGATCTTCAGGCTCGAGTTTTGACTTTTTGATAGTCTTTTTTGCTTTGTCTTTGCCTTCCATACTGTATAGTCCCCCAAGTGTTTGAGCTTTGAAGAATGAAATCTCTAGCACTTGACTATTCCTTCCTTGTGGTCCTTTTACTAAAAAGGAAAAACATACGGGACTCGAAGGTATATAGTTTTTAGATGATGACTGCTTAACCCTTTGAAACGTCCATCAGAAAGTGTAACCCTAGACCGGGAGTTTAGTTATTTCCTCGCGTTTTTGCAGGTCTAATATCATCATCTGGTGATGAGTTAGCTTTATGCCTATCATCTAAACAGGTTAGTAAAATTTTAAATGTTCAAAATAAAATCGAATTAGTGATACCTGACCGAGGGTAATTCTTTTCCTTAAAAGTAGTACTTCTTCAAGTGAATGTAATTCTAACTTGTTGGTAGGATTCTTCCGTCCATAACTTCCAAGTTGTAGGCGCTCTTCCCAGCTATGCCTCGAATTTTGTAGGGTCCTTCCCAGTTTGGATTTAGCTTTCCTACGCCTGCTTCTTTCGTTGATTGAAAGAATTTTTTGAGGATGAAGTCCCCAATCTTGAAGTACCTGAGATGAGCTTTACGGTTGTAATAATACTCTATGATTTGTTTTTTAGCTGCCATTCGTATCAGTGCTGCTTCTCTCTGTGGTTCGAGCAGGTCCAGATTGTTCCTCAATTCGTCGTCATTTGCTTCCTCTGTGGTTGTTGTAAGCCTTAAGCTTGGTTCGCCAATCTCTACAGGTATTAAGGCTTCTGAGCCATAGACAAGCGCGAACAGAGTTTCTCCTGTGGCTGTTTTTGAAGTTGTTCTGTATGTCCATAGTACCGCTGGTAACTCAGCAGGCCAGTTTCCTTTGGCTCTATCTAGCCGCTTCTTTAGATTGTTGATGATGAATTTATTCGTTGACTCAGCCTGACCGTTAGCCACGAGATGGTATGCAATTGAAGTGATCCGCTTAATTTGCCAGCTTTCGAAGAATTTTGTGATTTGCGAGCCTATGAATTGTGGGCCATTATCACACACGATCTTCTTTGGTATCCCAAAGCGGCATATTATGTTTCGCCATAATAAAATTTTAACTTCCTTTTCTCTCACCTGTTTGAACGCTTCTGCCTCTACCCATTTTGTAAAATAGTCGGTTAGCACGAGCAAAAATTGTACGTGTCCTTTAGCTGTGGGAAGAGGTCCCACTATGTCCATCCCCCATTTCATGAAGGGCCATGGGGATATTATTGGATGCAATAATTCCGCTGGTCGATGCATGTTACTGGCAAACCTTTGGCACCTGTCGCATTTGGATATGAAGTCCTCGCCCTCTTCTTCCATCCTAGGACAATAATATTCAGCTCTGATTAATGTTTTCACTAAGGATCTCGTCCCTGAGTGATTTCCTCAGTGTCCTTCGTGGACTTCTTTCATCACAAACTCCGTTTGGTTAGGTCCGAGGCATTTTGCTAGTGGCGCTCCGATCATTTTGCGATATAACGAGTTGCGAATGAGGCAGTACCATGCAGCTTTGCGGCGGAGTGCTTGAGTTGTTTTCTTATCTTCAGGTATAGTGCCATTCTGTAAAAAAATTTAGGATTTTGTTTCTCCAATCCTAGGTTAAATTATTGAAAGTTACCTCATTTATATCCTGGTCAATCGCTGAATGTAATAGATGAACGACAATTGTATTGTACTTGTTTTTTACTTCCATGACTGTTGCGAGGTTAGCTAATGCATCTGCTTCTGTATTTTCCTCTCTAGGTATTTGTACTACCTTCCATGTTTTTAATTGTCTCACGAGCTCTCGTGCCTTTTCCAGATATTGTAGCATCCGAGTCTCTCGAGTGATGTAAGTCCCCTACATCTGATTTACTACCAGTTGGGAATCGCTTTTGATCATGATTTGCTCGATTGAAAGCTCTCGTGCAAGTTCTAATCTTATAATAACATCTTCGTACTATGCTTCATTGTTAGTTATAGGATACCATTTGATAGCCTGCCGTGTCTTTTCACCCGTGGGTGATATTAAGACTATGCCTAAGCCGGCACATTTTATATTGGAAGAACCATCGGTAAATAGGGTCTATAGACTCAGATTGACACCGTTGAAGAGTTGTAACTCTTTTTCCACTTCAGGGACAATGCTATTACTAAAATCAGTGACAAAATCAGCTAAGATTTGAGACTTGATTGCAGTCCTAGGCCGATATATTATTTCATGCTCACTTAATTCTATGTCCCACTTGGCTAATCTTCCTGATAGTTCTTGTTTATGTAGTATGTTTCTTAATGGATACGAGGTCACAACTGTGATTGGATGACATTGAAAGTATGGCCTTAATTTTCTAGATGCCATGTTTAGTGCTAAGGCTAACTTTTCTAGATGTGGATACCTAGTTTCAGCATCTAGTAATGTCCTGCTTACATAATAAATAGGAGATTGTTTACCTTTATTCTCCCTTATCAATACTGCACTTACAACAATTTCCGAGACAACAAGGTAGACGTATAGCCGCTCCCCCTCCTTCAGCTTTGACAACAACAACGGTTTTGATAGATAAGCCTTTAGGTCTTTGAGAGCCTATTGACATTCTTCAGTCCATTCGAACCGATTTTTCTTTTTGAGAACTGCAAAGAATTTGAAAGTTTTCTCGGAATATTTGGAAATAAATCTTCCTAAGGCTGCAATTCTTCCCGTTAGTCTTTGAACTTCTTTTTTTTGCTTATAAGTACATCAGATATTTCTTCTATAGCTTTAATTTGATCAGGATTTACCTCTATTCCCCTATTTGATACAATGAAACCCAAGAATTTACCTGATTCTACGCCAAAAGCGTATTTTTCTGGATTCAGCTTCATATGATACTTGCGTAAAATGTCAAAGGTAATAGAGAGGTGCTGGAAATAGTTTTCCGCCCGTGTTGATATTACCAGCATGTCATCAATGTAAACTTCCATTGTTTTCCCAAGATGTTCCTGGAACATCTTGGTCACTAGCCTTTGATATGGGACTCCAGCGTTTTTTAAGCCAAAAGGCATGACTTTATAACAATAAGTCCCCCTGCTTGCAATAAAGGAGGTTTTTTCCTCTTCTGAGGGATCCATTTTAATCTGATTATAACCAGAATACACATCTAGAAAGCTTAACAATTAAGGACCTGCGGTGGCATCATTAATTTGATGTATATGTGGTAATGGGAATGAATATTTGGGGCATGCTTTATTTAAGTCAGTATAATCTATGCATACTCTCCATTTTCCATTCTTTTTAGGTTCTACCACAGTGTTAGCTAGCCAGTTAGGGTACGTTACCTCACGTATTGAACCAATCTTTAAGAGTTTCTGTACCTCTTCGTCAATCACTTGGTTCTTGAATGGTCCTTGCTTTCTTTTCTTCTGCTTAACAGGTACGAAGTATGGATCATCATTTAGTTTATGAGTCATCACCTCTAGCGGGATACCTATCATATTTGAGTGGGACCATGAAAAGCAATTTGCGTTAGCCTTTAAATAATCAATTAACTTACCTCTTCGACCGGGACTCAGCCTCGTTCCTATGTACACTTTCTGTTCAGTCTTTTGTTCAGACAATGGAACAACTTCGAGCTCTTTCGTAGTTGTTTTGATGTGCTCGTCTTCTTCCGGTTCATGACGACATCCTGTCTGGAATCTACATCCGTGTGGTCCAATGCCTCTTCCGTGTTGACTTGATTCACTTTCTCGTAAGTATTTTCTTTCGTACCTATTTCAGCAGTAATACCTTCCATACATATTTGGGTAGTAATTTCTTCCATGCCTGTTTGGGCAGTGTCACCTGCTTGGGAGATTTCCTTATCCTTTGATTCTTTCACCTCTACTTTTTTGTTGTAGTGTACCACGGAATTTATTTTTCTCGCGATTTGCATCGCCTCTAATTTGCTGAATACCCCATTCAGAGGGGAATTTAATTACCTGATGCAAGGTGAAGGGTATTGCTTTCATGTCGTGGATCCAGGGCCTTCCCACGATTATGTTATAAGCCATGTCACTATTGATGACTTGGAATCTGGTACTTTTGATCACCCCCCCAGCATAAGTACTGAGTTTAATTTCTCCTTTTGTTATAACCGTAGAGTTTTTAAACCCTGATATGGCTCATGCCCTTGGGATTACTTGATTCCCCAATAGCATTTCTTCCACGACTCTTAGAAAAATGATATTGATTGAACTACCTAGATCAATCAACAATTTTTTACATTAGTGTCATGAATAAGTAAGGATATTACCAGAGCATCGTTGTGAGGAAGCATTAATCTGCCGATATCTGCATCATTGAAGGTTATTTTGTCTGCTTCCAGATTTTCACGAACCTCCTTTCCGTGTGTAATTGTGAACTTTGTGGTCGTTTTGCAGACCACTCCCTTTAGTTCTTCACCTCCATGTATCACGTTGACGGTTCTTTTTGGAGATGGAGGTTTTGGGGGCTCCTGCCTGTTCTTCATGTATGCCTGTTTACCTTTTTCACTAAACAATTCTGTCAAATAGCCCTGTTTCAATAATTGTTCTACCTCACCTTGAAAAAATCTGCAATCTGCAGTTCTGTGTCCATGATCATTATGGAATTCACACCAGAGATCTGGGTTCCTCTTGTTCGGGTTCGCCCTCATCTCTTTGGGCCATCGAACCTTATCACCCATATTTCTTAACACTGAAATTAGTTCATAGGTACATATATTAAATGTGTGATCCTCAATTCGCGCATTACCTCTAGGTCGTTGATCTTGATCCCTTCTAGATCAAGATGAGGACGAGCCTGCACCTATGCTTAGTGCTCCATAATCTGACCTGGTGTTTTCGAACTTGGGACGAGTTTCACGACCCGATGGTCCCAGGTAAGGATCGTACCTGTTTTTACCTGATCTCCTGTCTGATTCTGAACGTCTGGATCTGGTATAATCTTCCTCTTTCGTACGAGCAATGGTATCTTCTTCTATTCGAAGTTTAGTACTGTACCTGCTATAAACATCATTCCACGTTGTAGCTGGGAATTCTCTCAAGCTTTCCTTGAGTCTCCTCATGGCTTCTGAGCTTTTATCATTTAGATTACTTGCGAATGCCATGGTTGCCCAATTATCAGGCACCCTTGGTAGTTGCATTCTTTCTCGTTGAAATCTGTCTACAAATTCACAAAGTAGTTCCGTGTCTCCTTGTTTTATTTTAAAGATTTCCTCCATCCTTTTATCGACTTTTTGTGCACCGGAGTGTGCCTTTATGAAAGAATCTGCAAACTCAGAAAAAGAATCAATAGAGTTTTCAGGGAGAACAGAATACCAGGTTAGCGCCCCCTTGGTAAGTGTTTCTTCAAACTTTTTAACTAGGACCGACTCAATTTCTTGTTTCTTTAAGTCGTTGCCCTTTACTCCTGTGGTAAAAGAAGTCACATGGTCGCGTGGGTCAGTCGTCCCGTCATACTTAGGTACGTCAGACATTTTAAACTTCTTTGGAATGGGTACGGGTACTGCGCTTGGTTTCCAAGGTTGTTGAGAATATCTATCAACGTCAATGCCTTTGATAACAGATGGTACTCCAGGAATTTGTTCGATTCGATCGTTTTGTTCCTTCATCTGTTTCTGCAAAGTTAGTAATAAAGTCTGTAATTCAGAGTTATTAGACATACCTGGTCTCGCTTTGAGAAATCCATTAGGAGTATCTCCCTTTCCTGAGTTTGCCAACCCAGATTGAGGATTTTCCATGGTGATGGTATTACTGGGGGGTGGTGTCAGTGGTGCAGATAACTCTGCCGGTAATCCCCTCATAAATTCTTGCAAAGCTTGGCTCACATACTCTGTAATTATTTGCTTTACCCGATCTTGTTCCCCCATTTGATCATTATTATCGTTGTTGTTATTGGATCTTTCCAGGGATTGTTCTCTTGAACCACGTGGGGTTCCTGAAGGCGATGGAACTGGGGTTCCATTCCTTTGCTGGTTGTTTTCGTTGGAGTTCGACAAAGTTCAAAGGATATTGCTTGAAAAGCAAACAAAGATTATCAGATTCCCTGTAACGAAACCAATTTGTTTAACCAAAGAATTGGATTCTTTGCCCAAATCTATTTTAAGAAGAACACGGGTTTTTGATAACCAAAGAATAAGATTATAATGGTAGGTAAACTCGTAAATGGAAAGCAGTAAGATGCACAAAAAATAAGTATATTGCAATAGTAGTTCGAATGTTTTTCTCCCCCTCTATAGGTTATATTTTTCTCCTTTATATAGGGAATTTCCTAATATAACATCTACCCTTTTCGCTGATTGAGCATTAATGACTAATTATGACTCTAATGTAACGTTACAATGAATCAACCGTAACTGATGTGTGAATGTTGTGTAACGTATGGATCTCTAATTTGAAGATCTCTGAATCTGCCCTTTATTCTGCCCAAATACACTTTTGACCGTGTCTCGTCATCTTCTCAATCAGGTTGAGACTTTCGTAGCTAATTAACCCATGGGTGTGATTTGCCGTGCCTCTTTGCCTCATACCTCTTCATAGAGTCCTGTCCAGCTGTCGTGTCTTCATTGCTCCTTGTAGACTACTGAGTCATCAAGATTTATTACACGTGTGAAGCCCTTTTTTACCAATACAAGTCTTGCAATAAAAGCCCTCATTGCCTCTAGCGATTCCACTTCTGCGGACCTTGGGCCACACCTGCGGTGCCGCTACTACGGACACAGGTCCGCTTCTGCGGAAGGCACCAGGCCCAGCACTGGGCGTACCTGTGGTGTGGAGCTGCACCTGCGATCCCGCTTCTGCGTCTTGCCCATCCCACCTACAACCTCTCCCACGCTGGCCCCCTCCGCATCTGCGATCCCCCACGTCGCAGAAGCGAGTTCGCTTCTGCTGGAGAAGCTCTGCTTCTGTGGACTCTTATCCCCTTTCCTATTTCGGCTTCTGCGAGCCAGACACCGCACCTATGTGCCCGCTCTTGTGGCATTTCCATTGCAGGTACAAATGCACCAGATGCTAGGCACCAGCAGTCTTCTCAAAATAGGAAACCAAACTCCACCAACCCTCTGAACCCAGTACGGGGTCCTCGAGGCCTCGACCAAACATACCAACAAGGTTGAAATCATAAGACGGGCTCACTCGCACCCTCAGAACGTGGAAAACAACATTAAAACTAAGAATCGCAACCTAAAACCAATAGAATCAACTTATGAACTTCAAATTCTTCCAACTTACTCCGAACGCGCCAAAACATACCTAAACCACTCGGATAACTCTAAATTTTGCATGCAGGTCTTAAATCACCATACAAAACTATTCCCAGTTCTCGTAATCCCAAACGAACCTCGATAACTCCAAAACCTAATCCAAACCAAATTTAAAGAACTTTAAAACCTTTAATGCGCCAACTTTCTACGTCATGCGCTGAAATGCTCCCGAGTCATCCAAAAATCGATCCAAACATACGGCCAAGTCCAAAATTATCATACGAACCTATTGGAATTGTCAAATCCCAATTTCAAGGTCGTTTACTAGAAATGTTGACCCAAGTCAAACTTAGCCCTTTTTAGCCAATCTTAAGGAACCAAGTGTTCTGATTTCAACCCGAACCCTTTCAATTCCCGGACTAACCATCCCCCTAAGTCATAAAACAATAAGAGCACATACGAGGAGTCTTATTGAAGGGAAACGAAGATCTAGAAAGTAAAACAACTGGTCGTGTCGTTACAAGAAGCAATTAAGACAAGAAGACACAAGAATTCTCAATATTTCAACCAACAATCGGTGCAATATGGGAGTTTGTATCGAATCATTATCATTGATGTTTTTTTATGTTTTCAAACTTTATTGAGATGACTTTTTACATTTCTATGGAGTAATTTCCATAATGGTGTTGACAGATATGGTGTTTTTACAACTTGATTAGGGATTCGATTTTTTATAATTGTAGGAATTAATTGATGGAGTTTTAATTCGTGTTGTTAAGTTAATTCTTATTTTTCTTAATATCAGAAAAGGAGTCTGATATTGAATTTCTTTACATCTTATGCTCTAGTTTGAACTTGTGATTCAAATAGGTAATTGAAAGAGCCTCTTGAATTATTAACCGAACTAGAAAATAGGGAAATATTTGGGAGAAGTTACCCTTTAGACTATAACCATCATTTTATTTGTTGCAATTGTTTACCGTGCTTCAATTGGATTACTTACTGAATTTAACGTTTAATCAAAAGAGGAGAATTAACTTCAAGTACAATATGATTATCTGTTGAACTTGTAAGAATCAACAATATTATAGAGTGAATTAACTCAAGAACTGGATCTCGAGTCAATTATCTTGCACATGTCTAGTCAATTACCCTTATTTATCTCGTTGATATTTCTTTGTTGCTCATATACTATATTTTGTGATCAATTGTTAATCGCTTAATTTTTAGTAGTTAATCTTGGTTGATAATAATAAAATCAACTTTTAATTTTCATGGATAGCAATTAACTAAAGATTATTCGAACACTATTTAAATCCAATCCCTGTGGAGACTATAATTAAACTATACTATCTTTGACTAGAGAAAAACAATTTTGTGTTGTGTTTTACGCTCCGCAAATTTTGCCGCCTTTGCAGGGGATTGACAATCAATAGTGTTTAAATTAGTTTTTAGTACTAATTCAGGAACCAATTTTATTTTATTGTGTTCATGTTTTCTCACTTGTGTGCAGGATATAGGTTTGACTTCTATGGTATATGACTCGATATTCTTCAAAGGAAGCGATACCCTACAAACCGGAGTTGGAGAAACACCCGTGACAACTGAGAAAAGAAAGAGAATTCACAAAAATTTGCTTCCCTGTCATACTTCGACTCAAGATAAATGGCGAACAAAGAGATTGATGGAGTAGACTTAGCTGCAAGAGAGGCAAAACAACATAGAGAAGAAGCTGTATGGATAGAAGCTAAGGCAACCCTTAGAGCTACTGAGGAGAATGTTGAAGATGGTGGGTCAAAGATTCAATCTAAACTGACCTTTGGTTGAAGACTAGTTCAAGAATGTGACGCTCAGGCCTGGGAAATCATTAGGTGATTATGCCAGACCAGTTTGCAATCAGGGACTTTCAAGTGTCAAACCTCCACCCATAGCAGCAAACAACTTCGAGTTGAAGCGAGGCTTGATTGAAACCATCCAAAACAACTATATCTTCTGAATGAAGATACTAACACTCACTTGATGGACTTTGAGGAAATCATGAACATCTTCTAGTACAATGGAGTATCAAAGATGCGATCTACTTAAGAGCATTCCCTTGTTCACTGAAGGATGACATGAAACACTGGCTTCGTAGCTTACCCACGGGGTCGATGAGGAAATGAGAAGATATGACAAAAATGTTTCTTGACAAGTGTTTCTCAGCTGCAAAAATAGGAAAATTTAGAAGGGAAATCCACAATTTCATCTAGAAGGAGACATAAATGATTTTCGAAGCTTGGGAAAGATTCAAAGCGATAGTCAGAAAGTGTTAGAATAACAGAATTGAATTGTGGATGCAACTCCAGGATTTTTGTGATGGACTGACACCTTCCTCACGACGAAATCTGAGTAATGTATGTGGAGGTACTCTAATAAAGAAAACTTCAGAGGAGGTTGTCTCAATCTTTGATGAATTATCTAAGGATGCTAACTAGTGGCCCGCTGAGAATAATGATAAACAAAAATTAGCCGGGGTTCACCGGGTTGACTCTAACACATCAGTGCAAGCTCCACTAGACAAAGTTGACATTGGCCAAGGTACAGAGTGAGCCACGAGTAGTATGTGACTTTTGTGGAATGAGACAACCTACACATGAGTGTCAAGCATAAGTTGAGTAAGTTAACGCTGTGGGGAGCTATAATAGAGGAAACCACCAGAGTGGGAACAACTATAATGCTATGGGACAAAGACATCCAGTTTTTTCTTGGAGTTCACCTAGTGGGAGTTTGAACTCATGGAGAAAAAATAATCCTAGACCCTAGGGTAAAGGACCACCAGGTTTTCAGAACCAGCAGAATGTCACGACCCCAAATCTAAACTAGTCGTGATGGCGCCTATCGTGGAACTAGGCCAGCCAAATTAACACTTAAAACGTAAAGAATATTTCATTTATATAATTAGTAAACTAATAATCCATAAAGGTTTCGTTTAATCATTTTTAAAACAAATAAAGTTACGCCGAATTGTTAAATACAACCCCAAGATCTCGGAGTCACTGGTAATGAGCATCTATCAAAATATACAAGTCTGGAACATAAGCTTTATAATAATAAGAGGGAGAAAGCAGGGCTACGGACGCGTGAAGCTACCTCGCAAATCTCCGAGAAATCCATGCGGCAGGTAAACAGCTCACTCTGCCCTAGCACCTAAATATGCACACAAGGTGCAGGGAGTAATGTGAGTACGCCAAATCAGTAGTAATGAAAGTAAATAATGTCTGATAACTACGAAACGCATAAAACAAGTCATCAATTCACAGTAAGTATAATTCTTCTTTCAAAATCACATATACGATAATTTGAAACACTTGAAAGTCGATTTCAGTAAAATTCCTTTGAAAATGTACCTTTCAACAATTTCCATAGAAATCAAATTAATTCAGTATAAGAATGATAGAGTTCATAAATAGCCTCTCAGGAAAAAATATGTATCGTAAATCTCCCCTCGGGCATATCATCACTCAGAATTAGTCACTCAGCATGCCTCACAATCAGTCGGTATCAGCCCCTCAAGCAACCTCACAGTCACTCATGCCTCCCAATCACTCGGCACTCGGCACTCGGTGCTCTCACTCAGTAGGTACCTGCGCTGACTAGGGGTGTACAGACTCCGGAGGGGCTCCTTCAGCTCAAGCACTATAAGAAGCCAAAGCATGGCATCAATCACTCTGGCACTCGGCCTATCAATAACATGCTGCGGCGTGCAACCCGGTCCCATATCATATCCTCATAAATCAGGCCCTCGGCATCACTCAGTCATAATAAACAATAGAACATGCTGCGGTGCCCAGCCAAATCCCATATATCCTCACAACATAGGCCCTCGGCCTCACTCAGTCAGAAACCTCTAAAAAAGCCACTCGGGCTATCAGTAAAACGGGGTACTCGACCCAAAATATCATTTTATATCTCAAAATAGTGTAAATAAGACTGAGTTTCGAAATCAATTAAACATAATATGACAGAGTGTAAATCATAAGTCAACATAGTGAGGAATAGCAGTAAAAATCCCCCAAGGGGTCGAAACACTTGGCACGAGGCCCAACTACGGCATTCCGCCCAAAACATAGTAATAATCTTTGAAACATGAAATATCATATGGTTTATAATCAAATATACAACTTAATAGTTGCCACGAGATGGACCAAGTCACAATCCCCAAATCGTGTACGCCACACACTCGCCATCTAGCATGTGCGTCACTCCAAAACAGTGATACAATGTGAAGTCTGGGGTTTCATACCCTCAGGAAAAGAGTTACAGTCATTACTTACCTCAAACCGGATGAAAACTACTCCGCGATGCTTTTTCCCCTCGACTCGGCCTTAACACGCCCCGAACCTATTCAAAATCAGATTCATATCATCAAAATACTCTAAGTGAACAAATCCCACTCGAAAATAATCAATATATACCAAAAATCCCGAAATCGGCCAAACCCGACCCCCTAGACCACGACTCGGATTCCGATAAAAATCACAACAATAGAACCCTTGTCCTTTTACGAGTCTATACATACCGAAATCATCAAAATCGGACCTCAAATGGCCCATGAAATCCCCAATTTAAACTTCTCCAATTTCAAGCCCTAAACCCTCAATTTTAACCACTAACTTCCATAAATTTCATGTTTAATCAGTCAAATATCACCATAGAAATGAGTTTTAGGTCCAAGAATCTTACCTCCACGAAATTCCCTTGAATCTCTCTTCAAATTGCTCCCCAAGCTCTAACACGCATGAAAGAAATGATGAAATAAGCCAAAAACTCGCAAAGGCATCTATTTATATGACCTGCCCAGCGATCGCCGCATCTGCGGTCCCAGGTGCGCATCTGCGGCGCCCATTAATTTCCCTTTTTTCGCACATGCGTCCAAACAGCCGTACCTGCAGGCTCACAGGTGTGGTAACATCTCCACATCTGTGATGCACCTCAACTAGTCCAAACGCCGCACCTGTGACGACTAATCCGCACCTGCGGCCACCAGTCCCCATCGGCGTAAATCGCAGAATAGAAACACACCAGCACACTATAATGCCAAAAACGCATCCGTCAACCATCCGAACTCATCCTGAGGCCCTCGGGACCTCAACCAATGGCACCCACAAGTCATAAATGATCACCCGAACTTAGTCGAATCCTCGGAACACCCAAGACAACATCAAAACACCAAATAGATCCATAATTCAAGCCTAAAGATTTCTAAACTTCCAAAATTTGCCAACGATGCCGAAACCACTCAAACCATGTCCGAATAACCTGAAACTTTTCACACACATCCCAAATGACAGTACTAACCTATCCCAACTTCCAAAATTCCATTCCGACTCCGATAGCTAATTTTCCACTGCCGACCGAAAATTGTCAAAAATCCAATTTCGCCAACTCAAGCCGAAATCTACTCCGGACCTCCGAATGACATTCCGAACACACTCCTAAGTATCAAATCATGAAACGAAGCTATCCGACCCACAAAACAACATTCCGAGATCATTTTCCTATAAGTCAACTTCCAATTGACTTTTCCAACTAAATCACCAACTTAAGAGACTCTCATTCCTCTCCACAATCACTCCGAACCCGAGCCAACCGTTCCTAAACAACATAAAGAAGCTGAACAACACATAATAAAGCAGAAATAGGGGAAACATGGCTAAACTCTCGGAACGACCAATCGGGTCGTTACATTCTCCCCCATTTAAACTTACGTTCGTCCTCGAACGTGCCTAGAGTTGTTCCAAAAACCACTAAAATTGCCGTGTAACCTACCATGCACATACCTGAGGGTGATCCCACGTCACCCTATCCCATATAGGTTCAGTAGCACAACACAATCGAAATTTCAAAATCCAACCTGACCCATCAACCTTAGAACCAAGTTTCCACTTCTAAAATAATTACAAGATCAAAATTCCACAACTATAAACTGAATAAGTCTGAACATGCTGTATCAAGCCATATCCGAAACCCAAGATGCCATCATATAATATACCGCATGACTCAAAAACTCATAGCGGTAACTCCTAATCACAATAGCTGCTCAAAATAACCCAATACCGGTACATAACCTCTTATCAAGCAATGCCTCGCTCTAACACTTTTATATACTGCCGATGGTGAAAGAAACACGTAGAAACTAGCAACCATTCGTCCGATCAGCCAGTCCTAGATCTCCCCCTTCTCCGACAGGAAATACTGCAAAATTTCTAAGCCGATCAGCATTAATATCCTCCCAAATATACCGCAACTAGATCTGAAAGTACCCATTCTAGGTCTGACGACCTCATCTCATCTACCACAATAACTCTAGCGACATGACGCATCTTAACCATCCAGAGCGATAACCTGTGCAAGTCGTGCACTCAATAGCAACACCCCACGAACTCGGATCATAGAAAAGATTCACACGAGAGGACTATCTTGCCATTAACAATTACCATCACAACACCATGCTAAGAGCCTGACACTCATCAGAAATTCAAAACACACGAATCTAACACCAAGGATCATACCTCCACATAAATCCGCTACAATGCGTGATCCCATCCACATGCTGGTCCACATGAAATACCTCGATCCACCTTGCTCAAAATCAATAACCATGCACAATTCGACATCAAGTACTCCAAGGGCATTGCCATAGCCACGGGGAAATCAAAAGATACCATGCCACACGAATCAGAAAGAACATAACCAGTACGTCTCAATCGCGCAATACCTAATTACTTACCTTACTCAAATCACGCTATAAAACCCAAATAAATCCGTACCATATGTGCACATAACAACAAATCACCACTCCTTGCAACACCGAAGGGTAACTCATAGATCACTCCAGAATATGAATAAACTCAATGACAATCGAATGGTACATCCCCCAACAATAGCAATTCGGAGTCAACAATTCCGACCTGGTGCTAAACACACACCCATACTAGGCCTACCAATAACCCTACATCAAATCTGTTCACCCACAATAGATAGATAACTCTCCGAAGGTTCACAATGACTGAATCATGGCATTTACTAGCATCTGACTAGCTTTGCTCGCATCCTCACAGTCCACAACCACGAAATAATCTCTTTATGAGAACTCTCAGTCTCGAAGTCCATGAAGCGCACAAATTACCATATCTGATCCCAACTCCACCACTCGAATATATAACACATCCCTAATACTTCATTCCAAGAGGGATACCCCTATAATTCTTCCGTGTCACCAAGCAACCTTGAATATCAGTAGTCGATCCAACAAGAGAGCGTCGCAATACCAATAAAGCACCCTTAACTCCACATATTGCCTTTTCTGAAATGTATACCCTCATCAAGCCACCCAATAGTGATACCATCTACCTAGTCATCTGAAACTGCCAATGCTGCCTAAGAATTTTGACCTTCCTTCTAGAACTGAATCGTGACCTCCCATATACAAGTCTCAACTCTACACAACATACCGCATACGCCATGCCATCCAGTGATAAATATGATAACTTTATGATCCCTTCCGATCCACAAGCAACTACTTACCTAACTAGCCAAGAACTTTCTATTTGATCCCATTTAGAAGCAAAATCACTATACATCACCTGCACCTCTGCTAGTAGAAAATATACATCTCTAACCGTGGTAGAAACCATCAGGAACTATCCGAATCCCATTTGTACAACACAAAACAGTCAGGACTGAATCGTTCTAACTCAGCCAAGCTACGCAGGTCACCAAAACTCAAGAGCAGTGCTAAGAAACATCTGTAAAAGCTCATCACCTCATAAGCAGCCAAAGAACCAATCACATCCATTACCATGTCGATCCGACCTACTACAAAGCTGTCCTATTTATCGAAGTTCCTTCTGACTTACCTTCGAATTGATACTTCTCCTTGCCATAATACTTCAATTCTCAACCTAGACTCACCACACGAGACGCAAGCATAAAACCGTACAGTCTAAGGCTCGTAAGCCGCTAAATACTCTCTCAAATATCCCCAAAAGTACCACATTCAAAATACTTACCCTGAAGAGACTTCCTGCGAATCTAGAGCCATTACCTTCACTTTCCCGATACTGATATGTAGAATCCATGATAATGTTGAAATTCCACAAGTCTTGACACCGTCCAGTGTAAATCTCAGTTCTAGCCAAATGCACACCTTGAAGATTCCCAATTGTTACGTATAACCTTGAATCCATCAGAACCATTCTCGAGAGTCATCCACTCTACACAAATATCGATTAAACTGATCAAATAGATCAACCGACCTGACCCCATTTGCACACCAACATACTAAGAAGTAACCCACACTTCGAAGCAACCAAGCAAATTCCTACTCTGCACACCCTACACTATTTACAGTTACAACTCAATCATTCAATAAAACCTATCTACCCATAGAGTGCATTACCACCTGTATCCAAAAATTTCCATTACTCGAGTCTTCTC
Source organism: Nicotiana knightiana (assembly GCA_005239525.1). Taxonomy (NCBI): domain Eukaryota; kingdom Viridiplantae; phylum Streptophyta; class Magnoliopsida; order Solanales; family Solanaceae; genus Nicotiana; species Nicotiana knightiana. The sequence continues at coordinate 45,051 of ML430493.1, read as the reverse complement.
AGACTCCACCTCTACAGGTCATAACTGATTCACGAGTATACCTCAAACGAAACCCAATACCTCGCATAATCGTGCAACCAACTTATCATTAGCATCCTCCCCCACTTGGCTCAAAGCCATAGATAAAAATAATCAATAACTCATACTGCCCATATGCTAACATTGCCTCCATATCATAGTGAGATTCAACTAAATCCTTCATAAGCTCATATATAACTCAAACCATTTAACATCTCAAATCATCTGCAATCTCGCATTCACCATTGCAATAGCCGTGCCAACTTTCAAAAGTGATCTAAACTCAACTTCCAACATATACCATTTACTGGTAAAGGAGTACTTGATATAAAACCACCTAAGGATCACACAACCTCAGGACACCCCGCGGGAGATAACGCTGCCTGCTTAGCGTCAAACTAATATCATCTCTATACCTTTCCAAAATTTTGGCTATCACGCAATCACTATACCCTCCTGCATTAAAACACAACCAATGCATATCCTCGAGGCATCAAGATACGTGGTATAAGAACCTGAAGCTGATGGCAGAACTAGCATTGGAGCTGTTTTCAAAGCAATCTTGAGCTTATGAAAGCTCTCTCCACACTCGTCTGACCACTTGATTACCTTCACTGGACACCACGTTCCTCAAGAATGCTACAGAACTGAGCCAAAAATTCACACTTGGAGAACTTTGCATAAAGCTTCTCCTCCATCAATCTCTATAATACAATCCTTAAACACCGAGTATGCTCCTCTTGGCCACGTGAGTACACCAGGATGCTATCAATAAATATAATAATGAAGGAGTGTAATTACGGCTGGAATCACTGTTAATCAAATACATGAATGCTACTGGGGCATTGGTCAACCTAAAAGACATCACCAGGAACTTATAACACGACAGAAATATTCACTTCACTCCACAACTGAATAACATGAGAGGTCTTCCAATACAATCACAACTCGAAGCCATATGCCAACTCGAGACAGAGGTCAAACACTCAATGGTTCTAGCTACATCTCCAGCCAATTCTCTTTTTTTTTGTCACAATCAAACAATATGAACACATCTCACCATCGAATCACACACACCACCTAGTGATCCAGTCACAAGATCCCACCAATAAGGACACAAACGGACATATAAGTCCCAAATGCATGTGCTCACACAATCAAAATCTCAACACTCAAGCCACAGACAAAACCCGGCCTCAAATCCTCCAGACTGGCCCCTTATTAACATGCTAAAATCACATCTTGCACCTCACCTATGGAAATCACAAGCCGTCGATGCACAGTTGATACCGGGCTCTCACGTGTGCATTCGAATACATGAAAAGAATTCAAAGGGTTACGCTTTTGGCTGAATAACTGGATTCGCATGACAAGAATTCAAGAATGAGAGATTTTTTTCCTAAGGGTTCTGCAGCCTCTCGAAGATGAGTACAAATGTCTCTGTACCGATCCGCAAGATTCTACTAAACCTGCTCATGACTGGTGAGTCCTATGTAACCTAGGCTCTGATACCAACTTGTCACGACCCCAATTCTAAACTAGTCGTGATGGCACCTATCTTGGAACTAGGCCAGCCAAATTAACAATCAAAATGTAAAGAATCTTTCATTTATATCATTACTAAACTGATAATCCATAAAGGTTTCGTTTAATCATTTTAAAACAGATAAAGCTACGCTGAATTGTTAAATATAACCCCATGATCTCGGAGTCACTGGTCATGAGCATCTAAAAAAATATACAAGTATGGAACATAAGATTTATAATAATAAGAGGGAGAAAGCAGGGCTGCGGACGCATGCAGCTACCTCGCAAATCTCCGAAAATCCCTGCGGAAGGTTAACAGCTCACTCTGCCCTAGCATCTGAATCTGCACACAAGGTTCAGGGAGTAATGTGAGTACGCCAACTCAGTAGTAATGAAAGTAAATAATGTTTGAGAACTACGAAACGCATAAAACAAGTCAGCAATTCACAGTAAGTTCAATTCTTCTTTCAAAATCACAGATAAGATAATTTGAAACACTTGAAAGTCGATTTCGATAAAATTCCTTTGAAAATGTACCTTTCCACAATTTCCATAGAAATCAAAATAATTCAGTATAAGAATAATAGGGTTCAGAAATAGCCTCTCGGGAAAAAACATATATCATAAACCGCCCCTCGGGCATATCATCACTCAGAATTAGTCATGCCTCACAATCACTCGGTATCAGCCTCTCGGGCAACCTCACAGTCACTCATGCCTGCCAATCACTTGTCGCTCGGCGCTCGCACTCAGTAGATACCTGCGCTTACTGGGGTGTACAGACTCCGTAGGGGATCCTTCAGCCCAATCTCTATAGCAAGCCAAATCATGGATCAATCACTCTGACACTCGGCCTATCAATAACATGTTGCGGCGTGCAGCCTCCCATATCATATCCTCACAAATCAGGCCGTCAACCTCATTCATTCATCATAAACAGTACAACATGCTACAACGCGCAACCCGATCCTATAATATCCTCACAGCATAGTCCCTCGGCCTTACTCAATCAGAAACCTCTCAAAAAGCCACTCGAGCTATCAGTAAAACGGGGTACTCGACCCAAAATATCATTTTATATTTCAAAATAGTGTAAATAAGACTGAGTTTCGAAATCAATTAAACATAATATGACAGACTGTAAATCATAAGTCAACACAATGAGGAATAGCAGTAAAAAGCCCCCAAGTGGCCGAAACACTTGGCACGAGGCCCAACTATGGAATTCCGCCCAAAACATAGTAATAATCTTTGAAACATGAAATATCATATGATTTATAATCAAATACGCAACTTAATAGTTGCCACGCGACGAACCAAGTAACAATCCTCCAACCGTGTACGCCACACACATGCCATCTAGCATGTACGTCACTCCAAAACAGTGATACAATGTGAAGTCTAGGGTTTCATACCCTCAGGACAAGAGTTACAGTCATTACTTACCTCAAATCGGACGAAAACTACTCCGCGATGCATTTTCCCCTCGACTCGGCCTCAGCACACCCCGAATCTATTCAAAACAGATTCATATCATCAAAATACTCTAAGGGAACAAATCCCACTCGAAAATAACCAATTTATACCATAAATTCCAAAATCGGCCAAACCCGACCCCTGGGCACACAACTCGAATTCCGATAAAAGTCATAACACTAGAACCCTTGTCCTCTCACGAGTCTATACATACTGAAATCATCAAAAACGGACCTCAAATCCCCAATTTAAACTTCTCCAATTTCAAGCCCTAAACCCCCAATTTTAACCATTAACTTCTTAAATTTCATGTTTAATAAGTCGAATATCACCATAGAAATGAGTTTTAGGTCGAAGAATCTTACCTCCACGAAATTCCCTTGAATCTCACTTCAAATTGCTCCCCCAAGATCCAACCTGCATGAAAAATTGATGAAATAAGCCAAAAACTCGCAAAGGTATCTATTTAAATGACCTACCCAGTGATTGCCGCATCTGTGGCCTCTTTATCGCACCTGCGGTCCCAGGTGCGCATCTACGACGCCCATTAATTTCCTTTTTTCGCACCTGCATCCAAACAGCCACAGGTGCGGGCTCACAGGTGCGGTAACATCTCCGCATATGCGATGTCCCTCAACTAGCCTAAATGTCGCACCTGCGGTGACTGCACCTGCGGCCAACAGTCCGCATCTGCGGAAATCACAGAACAGAAACACACCAACACACTCTAATACCAAAATCTCATCTGTCAACCATCCGAACTCATCCCGAGGCCCTCGGGATTTCAACCAATGGCACCGATAATTCATAAATGATTACACGAAATTAGTCGAATCCTCGGAAAACCCAAAACAACATCAAAAGACCAAATAGATCCATAATTCAAGCCTAAGGATTTCTAAACTTCCGAAATTCGCCAACGATGCCGAAACCACTCAAACCACGTCCGAATAACCTGAAATTTTGCACAGACATCCCAAATGACAGTACAAACCTTTCCAATTTTCCGAAATTCCATTCCGACCCCGATAGCTAATTTTCCACTGCCGACCGAAAATTGCCAAAAATCCAATTTCGCCAATTCAAGCCTCAATCTATTCCGGACCCCCGAATGACATTCCAAACACACTCCTAAGTCCCAAATAACCTAATGAATCTATCCGAGCTACAAAACTACATTTTGAGATCATTTTCCTATAAGTCAACTTTCGCTTGACTTTTAAATCACCAACTTAAGAGAGTAAGTGTCTCATTCCTCTCAACAATCACTCCGAACCCGAGCCAACCGTCCCAATACAACATAAAGGAGCTGAACAACACATAATAAAGTAGAAATAGGGGAAACAGGGCTAAACTCTCGAAATGACCGATCGGGTTGTTACACAGAGGCAACAGTACCAGCCACAACAGTTAAATCAGTCTAGTATTGAAGATCTCATTAAGGCGTTCATCAACGAAATAGAGTAAAATTTTGAGACTCAGGGTATAACCATCCGAAATTAGAAAGGCAAATAGGACATATTGCAATTTTGTGATCTGAGGGGGCTCCTGGGACTCTACCCTCTGACACTGAAAAGAACCCCAATAGAAAAAATCAAAGTTGTGTCTCTGAGAAGTGGCAAAACATTGGGTGACCTAGTTGTGAAAGCTAGACCCGAGGTGTTGAACACGCAGACTGAGACACTAGAAGAGAAAAAGAGTGAATAGAAAAAAAGCCAGAGTAGTGGGGTAGAAAATGAGATTGAAGAAAGTAGACGCATGCCAGCTCTACCATTTCCTCAAAAGATGAAGCGGGAAAAAATTGACGAATGTTTTGGGGGGTACTTAGAGAGGCTCAAGAAACTTCATGAGAACATTTCCTTCATAGAGGTACTGTATATGATAAATTCTTAATGGAAATTCTGTCTAGCAAGAGGAAATTAGAGGAGACAACAGTGGTCAAGTTGAATGCCCAGTGCAGTGCCATACTGCAAAACGAAATTCCCCAAAAGTGTGGGGAACCATGAAGCGTCACCATACCATGCTCATTGGGGAGTGAGAAATTCGTCAAGGCCTATGTGATTATGGTGCTTCTACAAATCTGATGCCTTTGTTTGTGTTCAGGAAACTAGAAAGTGAGCTTGGAGTGATCAAATCAATACAAGTGTCAGTATAACTTGCTGACCTGGCCACCATTTTGCTTGAGGGAATCATTGATGATATTCTAGTACGGGTGGATAAGTTTGTGTTCCCCATAGACTTTATTGTGGTGGATATTGAAGTGAACAAGGAGGTGCCTCTAATTCTAGGAAGGCAATTTTTATGTACAGGTAGAGCTATCCTTGATATCTACGAGGGGAAACTTATGGTTAGAGTGGGTAACGAGAAATACCCCAGTGATGAGGCATCCGCCTACTCATATTTCAAGCTGGATATTATGGGGGAGTTGACTGAAAAGTACAAGTTAGACAAGCTTGTGGGGGATACTCCAGAGAGGTGTATTACTCGGTCTAGCATAGGGGTGGATGGAAATCTTGAAATGAATAAAGAGGCTGAAGCTCTTGATATTGAGGATCAAGTGATTGATGAGGAGGAACCAAAAAAGAAGTCTTCTAAGCCTATGTGGAATTGAAAGTCCTTTATACTCTCTTGAAATATGATTTTCTTGAAACTAACAACTTTCTTATGATTATTTCCGCTTACTTGGAAGGTACACAGGAACAAAAGGTGGTGGAGCTGATGAGAAAGTACAAGAAGGCCATTCACTGGACCATAGCTAATATTCAAGGAATCAGCCCAGTCATCTGCATGCACAAAATTCTACTGGAAGAAAATAACAAGCTAGTGGTGTAGCCCCAATGCAAGCTAAATAAAAATTTCAAGATGCGGGAGTGATATTTCCCATCTCTGATAGCCAGTGGATTAGTCCAGTACAAGTTGTACCTAAGAATATGGAATGGGAGTGATGAAGAATGAAGATAACTAATTGATCCCAACAAGAACAGCCACTGGGTGGAGAATGTGCATTGATTATAGAAGGCTTAATAATACAACAAAAAAAGACCACTTCTCACTTCCCTTCAGTGATAAGATGCTCTAGAAAATGGCTGGGCATGGAACTTACTATTTTTTGGATAGGTAATTAGGATATAATCAGATACCTATTGCCCAAAAATATAGTGAGAAGACTACATTCACTTGCCCGTCAGGTATTTTTTCTTACAGGAGGATGTCATTTGGGTTGTGTAATGCACCCACCACTTTTCAGAGGTCTATATTATCCGATCTCAACGTGAAGTGTCTAGAGGTAATCATGGATGACTTCACTCTATTTGGTGATGATTTTGATGATTGCTTGAAAATTTTGGAGCTTATGCTTGAACGTTGCAAAGCTACTCACCTGGTTCATTACTGGGATAAGTGCCACTTCATGGTGAAAGAGGGAATTGTCCTGGGCCACAAAGTGACTGCACATGACATTGAAGTTGATAGAGCCAAGTTTGATGTAATTGCTAGGCTCCCTCCACCGATTTCTGTGAAGAGCATAGGAAGTTTCTTGGGACATGATGGATTCTATAGTAGGTTTATCAAAAACTTTTCTAGCATTACCAAGCCATTGACTGCATTGCTAATGAAGGATGTCAAGTTTGTTTTCACTGTGAAGTGCTTAAGAGCATTCGAATTGATAAAGGAAAAGCTTGTGAGTGCTCCAATTATGGTGATACCTGATTGGAGCCAGCTGTTTGAAATAATGTGTAATGCTAGTGATGTAGCTGTGGGGGAAGTTCTAGGGTGAAGAAAAGATAAGATGTTTAGGCCCATCTACTATGCAAGTAGGACGTTAAATTATGCTAAGTCAACTATGCCACTAGTGAGAAGGAGTTATTGTTTTGGTCTTTGCTTTTGACAAGTTTAGATCATATACGGCGGGGAGTAAATTGATTGTACACTATCACGACCCAAAATCCAACTAGCCATGATGGCACCTAACTCCACTCGCTAGGTAAGCCAATTTGTCAATAATCCAATTCAAATGGGATTTACTAAGAGAAATGATGAGAGTATGACCGAACTTTTGTCACACTTCCTTTTTCACCACCCCGAATTAACGAAGGGTAATAAAGGAGTTTTTCCACTTTAAGTGACATTATTCGAATTTAGGATTTATTTATTTATTTCAGACTCGCCACCTAGATTTTTGACGATGCTCCGGGACACCGTGTTATTTAAAAATCCCAAACCGAGAAAATTTTGACTCTGTTTTAATTGGTCTGCGACCAGAAATCCGAGTAAGGAATTATGTTAACCCGGGAGAAGGTGTTAGGCATTCCCGAGTTTCGTGGTTCTAGCACGGTCGTTTAACTATTAATATTTGGCCTAATTATCTGATTATTTACATGTTTTAAATCTATTGTGCCTTTTAGCCTTTTTTCATTTTTTGGCCGCTTTTATGGATTTATCTTGAAAAAAGTCATGATGGCGTGCACTTGTTTTTTTTGGACACATTATAACTGCGCCACATGAAATGTACCCGCAATTACAATATGTGATTTTTATTAAAATTTGAAGTTGAAGACGGGGACATGAGTTGTCGCACCCGAGTGTAGATTACGTAGTCAAGACTATGGTCATGACAGTTTTAAAGTGCCTATTTGAGGCGATGTTTGATTATTCTTCAGATTTTTCTATTTGAAATAACATTTTAGTTTTAAAATCAATTAGGACGTTTATGGATTTATCTTGGACAAGTTACGATGGCGTACACTTGTTGTTTTTGAACACATGGCAATCACGTCACATGAGATGCACCCGTGGTTGATATATGCATTTTATTAGTTGTTTGGAGTGAGGGTCGGGGGCATGAGTTGCCACTCCCGAGTGTAGTTTATGGTAATTTGAGATAATAGTTGATTCTTTTGCAAATATCAACCTAAAGATGTATTTTTCAACATAAGGATATGTGAACGATTGTTTAAGCTTAAATTCTAAAGGACACAAATCTTGGGCTATGGCCATATTTAGCCCAAGTTATCATTTAACTCTTTTGGCCAATCCTAATTGTGGCTAATTTATAGGGAGGTCACTAGTTTTCAGAAATCCAACCAAGTCCTAATAATCTTTAATTTTTAGTTTGATGAATAAATAGGAAATATGGTAATCAAAATACATGTTCATTCATACATGCACTTATGAGCATAACACAATGGATTTTCTGGTTTTTTCATTTTTTAGGCGGCCTGAACATAAATCTAA